>ML365829.1:35898-68782 GCA_005239505.1 Nicotiana paniculata
GGGGGGGTGGGGTGTTCTCTTTTAGATAGCTAGTTATGGTCAGGCTAGCTATGATTTTGTAATGGTCTTACTTGGCGATTAAGAGAAATACTTTAGTTATAAACATTTTTCAGACCCCATTAATGAGATTATTCTGGATTGTTGTACGTTAGTTTTTTATAGAATAAAAACTCTGTTAAAACTCAAAAACTTTAAACTTCATGTGCTTGAATTGTAATAATAAGCTGACATCATTTGCACAAAATTTAGATCGAATATGCCATTGATTAACTTTGTACATAAATTTTACACCATTCAAAAAATTAAAATCGTTTCTGAAACATAACACAGTCGGCAAATCTCACACAAGTCCTACAATATACTAGATGAGGAAAGGCTCGTATACGGGCTTAATATTATAATTTTATTAAAATTATTGTTTGTTGGTGTTTAGTTAATTAACTTTTGAGGTTTAACAAGCTATATTTTTCAAAATTACTTTGAATATGAAAATATTTAATTTGAGATCGCCTTCAAATAGTATGGATAGATGAAAATTATTTAATTTTTATTTTTAAATTGCTTTAAGATAGTATGAGTAAATATGAAAATCTTGTAGATATTGATACTTCTTTTTGTTGTTGTATTATTTAAAAATCAATTTTAATTTTTTTTATGGAAACTTCTATTTGAATAAAACAAAATTAATAATTTTCCAAAATGAGAAAAAGATTAGAAATGAGCATTTGCACTGCACAAACAATCTAATCAACGCATCCATAGTACATTTAAAGGAGAATAGTGATTAGAGAAATGTGAGGTCCACGTATATTCTGTATTTAAGAAATACAAACATGAAATTTTTATGAAATAACATATATACCCTGATCAACCATCTTTCTTTTTCTATATAACAGAAAAATATAATATAAAAGTTTGGACTCATCAAAATGTTAGGTCAAAAAAAGAAGTGCAAGGATAAATCGTGGGTTGGCGCCCGACAAAAAAGGGGGAGGGGTTTGGTCTATCCATACAAAAAGTCCTAGACATTTTTACTATTAAATTTAATTTTGAAACATTTCAGACAACACATACCCCACGTTCTTGCATGAAATACAAAAGCTCATCCATATGCTTACAGTCTCACAAAAGTACAAATTAACACTGGGATTCTCTCTGCGCTTCTTGAGTTTAAAATAATAACCAAAATATTTTTATTATTAAGTGGAAGAATCAGAAGCATCTTCTCCATGTGATAAGGAACCTAAACTTAATATCTTTTATTAGTGTTGGTATTATTTATATTCTTAAAAATCATTACTCAATTATGACTCTTACATAATGACAAATTAACCCTACCTCGATACTCGGGATCATATGATCTCTAATTAATGTCTTTAATTACATGCTTATTAATTAGAGTGTTTGAAATTTTGAAACAAGTAGGAAATATTACAGATTGGTACTTGCTAGCTACTCCCCCCTTCATTTTTTAGTTGTCCACTTTAAAATAATATAACTTTTTTGCTTTTTTAAGTTAACTGTTAAAAAGTAAAATGACCTTTATGCCTTAAATTTCTTAAGAATTTCAACAAAACAATGTGAGTTCATGATGTCAGAGCTATGCATATATGCATAATTTTTAAATTGGAGAAATTAAATAAGAATATACTTCACTACCTAATATATTAATTATTTTGTCTTTGTTTATTTAGTTGTTATATGCTCAAATTTAATTCTTAACTTAGTTTGTAATTCACTTGTTATGATATTAATCTATAATTTAATCATATTTTTTCTAAATTATTCAACTTATTGAACTTTCTCTCGATATAAACAAATATAATAGATTCGTAAATTTTGCTTCGAAGATGTTAGTAACCTTATTATTTTAAGATTAAGACACCTGAATCTTAATACATATCTGAATATCAAGATGTGTATTAAGATTAAGATATATGAATATGAATACACAACTGAATATTAAGATGAGTATGAAGATCTGAATACTAAATTATTAAGACATTTTGATTTTTAACATCTGAATGTATAACATTTATCTTTACTTGAAAATTAATAAACATAAAAATTCGAATGAAATGCTAATTAATCTAAAATTCTATCAAAAAAATATATACTTTTTAAACTATGGTAGTTGTTGGTGGTGATGGCTAATGGTGGTGCTTACGAATGACGACTAGAGGCGGTGATTGCCGTTAATTTTGGTTGAGGCTGATGGTTCAGGGTAGTAGCTAGTGATGGCGATTATTATTGAGGATGGTGGTGGTGGGTGGTGATAGTTAATAATGACGGATGGTGGTGGTAGTTGTGATTGAGGAAGGTGTTGGTAGCTTATAATGATGGGTTGTGCCAACAATGATTGTTGATGGTGATGGGGTGGTTAGTTCTGGTAGTTGAGGTGGATGAGTGTTGGTTGTGGTTGAGAATGATGGTGGTAGGAGTGGTGGGGATGGTGGTTGGTGGTAGTTGATAATGGTGGCTGCTATGATTGAGGATAATGGTGGTGGTGGTTGTTGAGTATGGTGGTGGTGGGTGGTATGGTGGTGGTTGAATTTGGATGAAAGCATCTTAATTATAACACTTCGTGAATTCGGACAAGTGTGGACATGTTAAATGAGCATTAAGATGGCATCTTAAATATATGAAATCCTATCGGGATGAGTATGGGTAAAAATAATTGTTCTGGAATCAAGACGGAGAGTGAGGTGCGTAAGATTCAATAAAATCGTCTAAGTTTATGGAATGTTTGTATTCTAGAAAGATTTTGTGAAATTCCTTTTGGAATTTGGGAAAATATAAAACATGAAATTGTTGCCTTTTAAATTATCTTTCCAACTATATATTGTGGAGCCTGAATGGATTTTTGAGTAAAATATTATGTGTCTTTTACTGGATAATGCGCAATATACGTGCTGAGGTGCGTGGCCGCATGGTCTCGTGCGAGGACGCACACTTTTGACAGTGCTACTGCCCTAATGTGCGCTCAGGTGCGCAATTGGACCTTCATGTGAGAGGGGGCTTAACCAGAGGGTCATTTTTAAAGCTCTGCTTCGTCCCCCACACCCCAAAACACAAAGACTTGCTCTAGAAAGGGATTCTTTCAAGAACCTAACTCCCCAAAGGTACCTCTAACATCCAAGGTAAGTTCTAATAGTGATTCCTAAGTTAATTTCAATTCTCCAAATCTTTATTAATATGGGTAAATCCTTCAAATCATTAGATATTTGACCGGGACACCAGTTTTGAGGGAAGAAATCCTAAAGCTCAAATTCAAGAGGATTAAACTTCAAAAAGGTAATGTCCTTACCCTCTAATTTATTATAGCATTGGATTAATAATTATATACTCTTGTTCATGAGATATGAGTTGATGGGTATGACAAAAAAACATGAACGATTATAAGTTTGGTTTGTTGATTGTTGATCATTGGTAAGGGTGTTGTTTATCTTATGGGTGAAGAAGAATGAAATTGATTATACGAAATTTGAGAATTTAGAATTTATCTAGGAGAAGAGAATGGATTGTTGGGTGTATAAAAATCATTAATGAGGGCTATGAGGCTTTACGCCCATAAGGTATTTGATAAAATGCCTAAGAGCCCAAACACATGAGTATTATTGCTAATATAGAATCCCTTTGACTGGTATTGATATAGATTAAAGTTGAAAGGGTTGGCGAATGTGTATTACGCTCAAGAGCAGGAAGTTAAGGTATGTGAGACTAACTCTCTATGTTTGAGAATGTTAATGATTCTCCCTGCACTACGTTTCCTTTAAGACGTTACTAATTGCCTCAGAAATATTGTTAAGCTTAGTTCCTTGAATAGTTGCAGAACTTATATTATCTAGCTTCAAAACTCGTTCATGACTTTCATTCTGAACGTTGTGAGCTTAGTGCGAAATCAAAATAGACTTGGGTTTGATGCCCATTAGTCTCAGTCTAGATTACTTAGCATGTCATAAACAATTGAAGTTTCAATTTTCATAATCAGTTCAAGAATACATTTCTCAGTCTAGTCCTATTCAATATTCCAATATCATATAACTCAATATGATTCAATATTTCAGCATCACTATTGCAGTATGATTCTCAGTTCTTGAATTTAAATTCCTTAATGTTGAACACCTGTATTTGGTCCTGAGGTCGTAGTTTATATGCTTTATGCATATTTGGTCCTGAGGCTGTAGTTTATGCTTTGTGCATGTTTGGTCCTGAGGCCGTAGTTTATGCTTTATGCATGAGGTCGTAGTTTATGCTTTATGCATTTTTGGGCCCGAGGCTGTAGTTATGTATACATATAATGGGCCTGAGGCCGTAGCTTGTGCATATATATATTGGGCCCGAGGCTGTAGTTAAACAGGTTGTTCATCATTTTGAAGAGGGAGTATTCATATCCTTACTTCCTTTGTTCATTTTAGTTATCAGTTATCATTTCAGTTTCACTTTTAACAGTTGTCATTTTAGTTATCAATTCTCAGTTATCAGCACAGTATCATTTCAACATTTATATTTCTTTTTTTTTCAGTTGCTTTATATAGCAGTGCAATTCAAATGTACTGACGTCCCTTTTGCCCGGGTATGAATCTCACGATGCATGCAATGATTTACAGGTTGACGATTCAGAGCGCTAGGATTCTTGTACCAGCTATTTGGTAATCCCAAGTTCTTTCGGGGAATTATCATTACCTTACAGTCTTCAGTATTTTTATACAGCCAGTGTTTTCAGTACTTCATTAGAGGCTTCATAGACTAGAGTAACAGTTAGACAGAGTCACAGGCCTTTCATGTTAAGCAATGTTGGATACAAATATACTTCAGACTTATGTTAGTGTTTTCCCACATTAATTTATATCATTCTGACTTTCAGTGCGAATCGCGAGCAAGGAAAGCCTTTCTTTGTTTTTAATTCTTTTTTGTTTTTGTTTTTGTTTTTTCTCAGTGTTTTTGATATTTTCTTTCTTTTCTTTTGTGTTATGATCCGTGCCTCTGTGTGTTTGGGATGGTAGATGATAGAAGGATATGAGAGAGAGACTTAGGGCTTAATACCTGAAAGTTTCGCGGCGAAAATATGCATCGCATAACATATTATGCGGCCACTTATGTGTTATGCAATGAGTTAGTGACTAAGTGGTGCACAACAATTTTTCAACCAATTCTGCGGTCGCAGAATCGTTATGTGGGCCGCAAAAACTGATTTATCACCGCATTTATTAAGGCCAAGTTCGTATGTTGTTCTGCGACCATTATGTCGTCCGTAAATCCTTTATGCTGCCACATAAGTTTCCGCATAACAGAGCTGAAGCTCAGCTTGCTTTCATTCATTTTCCTTTGACTTTGTATGCTATTTCCTTGTATTTTTGGTCACTTGCATTATAACACACACGTCAAACTGTTCAACACTTACAAATTAACTTACCCAAATTAAAATCTAACAAAAAAAATGTTACCAACACATGGGTTACCTCCCAAGAAGCGCTTGATTTAACGTTGTGGCACAAAAATGTTGCCCCAATTTTGGCTAATCAGTGGTTGGGGTTAGTGTAGGACCATCCTTGAGTGCAAATTGTTCTACCAAGTTCCGTTCTCCAATGGTTCCGAGGTAATTCTTGACCCTCTGGACATTTACTTTGAAGGTTCGAGTCCCGTCCTCGGATTCCAATTCAATAGCGCCACAGGAAGACACATTCACAACTTTGAAAAGGCCAGGCCGTTTGGATTTGAGTTTGCCTGGAAAGAACATCAGTCTTGAGTTGAAGAGTAAGACCAAGTCACCGGATTTGTATTCCCTCTTCAAAATCTTCTTGTAATGAACAAACTTCATTCTTTCTTTATACATGGATGCTTTTTCATAGACATGAGAACGAAATTCTTCCATTTTGTTGAGTTGTGTCATCCTTAGATCAGCAGCTTCGGCCCAGTCAAGATTTAACTTTTTCAATGCCCATGTACCTTTGTGTTCAAGCTCCACTGGCAAGTGACACACTTACTATGAACCAACTGGCATGGTGAGGTGCCAATTCGAGTCTTAAATGTTGTTCCATACGCCCACAATGCATCATCTAGCTTCTTTGACGAGTCGGTCCTGTTTGCATTAACATTTTTTGCTAGAATGTCTTTGATCTCTAGGTTAGAGACTTCAACTTGACCTCTCGACTGAGGATGATAAGGGGTGGCCACCTTGTGCTTAACTCCATATTTTCCGAGCAACCTAGAAAAAGCTTTGTTGAAAAAGTGATAACCACTATCACTAAGTATGGTCCTTGGGGTTCCAAACCGAGTAAATATGTTCTTCTTCAAGAAGACGATTACACTCGCCTCATTAGTTGGCCAGGAAATTTCCTCGACCCATTTGGAGACATAATCTACTGCCACCAAGATATATGTCATGTCGTAAGAGCTTACAAAGGGATCCATGAAATATTTCCCCTACATATCAAAGATCTCGACCTCCATCACAAAGTTCATAGGCATCTCATGCCTTCTAGAAATTGGCCGTTGTCTTTGAAATTGATCACATGTCTTGACCATTTGGTTTGAATCTTGGTAGATCGATGGCCAATAATAGCCACATTCAAGCACCTTTGCCGCGGTACGATTTCCACCATGGTGACCCCCAACCGGGGAGTCATGACATGCTTTGAGAATTTGAACTACCTCATCTTCCGGAACACAACACTGAATGATGTTGTCGGTGCAAATCCGGAAGAAAAATGGTTCCTCCCAATAGTATTGCTTACACTCCCGCAAGAACTTTTTCTTTTGAAAAGCTTCCAATCCATCGGATAAGGTCACTAACAAAGAAGTTAGATATGTCGGCATACCAAGGAGTGGAGGTGCTAGATATTTCCAATAAGTGTTCATCTAGGAAGACATCATTAATTTCAAGATCTTCTTTTGGTCTCCCTGCCTCTTCAAGCCTAGATAAGTGATCCGCAACTTGATTCTTTGTTCCTTTCCGATCTTTGACTTCAAAGTCAAACTCTTGTAACAAAAGAACCCACCTAATCAATCTTGGTTTAGCATCCTTATTTGTTATAAGGTAGCAGAAAGCAGCATGATCGGTGTAGACTATCACTTTGGAGCCAAAAAAATAGGCTCGGAATTTTTCAAAAGCATAGACAACAGCAAGTAGTTCTTGCTCTTTCATGGTGTAATTAATTTGTGCGCCATTGAGTGTCTTTCTTGTTATGCCGTTGACCAAGTACTTCTCCAATAGCTACACCACTGGCGTCACATATGAGTTCAAATGGAAGAGACCAATCGGTGACAATAATAGGTGTCGCGGTGACCCTTGCTTTCGATTCCTCAAAAGCTTTGAGGCACTTCTCATCGAACTCAAACTTCGCATCTTTTTTGAGGATTTTCCACATGGGACTTGCAATATTTGAGAAGTATTTAATAAACCTCCTATAAAAATTGGCATGCCCCATGAAGCTCCGAACGCCTTTTACCGAAGTGGGAGGAGGAAGCTTGGAAATGATCTAGATCTTTGCCCGATCAGCCTCTATGACTTGCTTGGATATTTTGTGGAAGAGAACAATACCCATGTCCACCATGAAGTGGCATTTTCCCCAATTGAGCTCAAGGTTTGTTTCCTCACATCTTTTGAGCACTTGCCTAAGGTTGTCAAGGCAATGCTCAAAGGAATCACCAACTACAGAAAAGTCATCCATGAACACCTCTAAGAAATCCTCCACCATGTCTGACAAGATTGACATCACGCATCGGTGAAGGTACCCGGGACATTGTATAGCCCAAATGGTATCCGGCTGAAGGCAAAGGTCCCATAAGGACATGTGAATGTTGTCTTCTCTTGATCCTCTAAGGCGATGTTGATTTGGTTGTAGACGAAATAACCATACAAGAAGCAATAAACTGACCTTCCCGCTAGCTGATCAAGCATTTGATCAACAAAAGGGAAAGGGAAAAGGTCTTTTCAAGTAGGACTGTTGAGCTCCCGATAGTCCATTCAAACTCTCCACCCAGTCATCGTCCTCGTTGGGATAAGTTAATTTTTGTCGTTTTGAATCACGGTCATGCCGTCCTTTATTTGGCACACATTGCATCAGACTCACCCAAGGACTATCGGCATTGGGGTAGACAACCCCGACATCCAACCATTTTATGATTTCCTTCTTCACCACCTCTTGCATGAAAAGGGTTTAACCTTATTTGATTCTCCAAGCTAGGTTTTATATCTTGATTCAAATTATATGTTGTGCTCACAAATTCCGACGGGAATCCCTTGGATATCCGATATATTCCACCCAATGGCCTGTCTGTGCTCCCTCAAGGTATTCAATAGTGTTCAACCTACACATCATTCAACAAAGAATAAATAATTATAGGTAGAGTTTCATTAGAGACAATAAATTTATACCTTAAATGGGGTGGAAGTGGCTTGAGCTCAAGTTCTGGCGGCTCGATAATTGAAGGCTTTGCGGGAGGGGTGACTCTATTCTCTAAATCAAGAGAAAGTTTTTTTGGTGCATAAGTGTAGGACCCAAGACCTTCCAATGGATTAACCGATTCCATGTATCCTTCTATGTCTTCACCATCAAAATTCACCAAAATAGTCGCCAATGCCTCACCAAGGCATTCCACTTCCATCTTCACATCGACTGCATCCTCTACCTCATCAACAACATCAATGACTAAGATACTTTCGTATGCATATGGAAATTTCATACCCTTCAAAGGTAACTTCTTCATCATTAACTCAGAACTTGATCTCATTTCGTTCTGAGTCTATGAGTGCCCTCCTGGTAGCAAGGAATGGCCTCCCCAAGATGATAGGGATCTCTTTATCAACTGCACAATCAAGGATAACAAAGTCGGCAGGGAGGAGAAACTTCCCCACTTTCACAAGAACATTATCAACAATTCCCACCGGTCTCTTTATTGAACGGTCGGCCATTTGCAACCTCATGCTTGTAGGCCTATGCATCCCTAATCCCTCTTGCTTGTAAATAGCAAGGGGAATTAATTTTATGTTATCCCCATTATCACAAAAGGATCGTGTGAAATCACACAATCCAATAGTGCATGGAATGGTGAAGGCTCTCGGGTCCTCTTTCTCTTGGACGAAAGTTGTTGTAATGATGGAACTAACCTGGTGAGTCAAATTCACCTTTTCATTCTTGGTGGTTCTCTTTTTAGTTATCAAGTCCTTTAATTACTTAGCAAAATCTAGCATCTCTTGAAATGCTTCCACAAATGGAATGTTCACCGATAATTTCTTGAGAATGTCATAGAACTTCTCGAGTTTGCTATCATCAACCTTTCTAGCAAGTCTTTGAGGGAAAGGAGGATGAGTCCTAGGAATTGGTGCTATAGGTTTTGGTGCCTCTATTACCTTTTCCTTAACCTCTTCATGGTTCACTTCTTGATTTCTCACCTTCTTCCGGAGTCTTTCAACTTCAACAACAATTGGCACCTCAACTTGTGCCTCGACTTCTTGTTCAGAATCTCCCACTTCGACCACTTGTTCATTCTCTCCTTGAAGTAGTTTCCCACTTCGAGATGTGATTTCCATACAATGAGAAGTCGGACCACTCCCACTACCTTTTGGATTTGCAATTGTGTCACTTGGGAGCCTGCCTTTCTGCTTCAGATTTTGCTCTCTTGAGAGATCTCTCATTTGCATCTCCAACTTTTGAATAGATGCGGTATAAGAACCCACAAGCTCGGTCATATTCTTCATTGAAGTATCGTATCTCTCTTGATTTTGCAATACTCGTTCAAGCATGTTTTCCAACTTGGACTCACTTGAAGAACTTTCCTTCCAATGCGGAGAGTTAGAATATTGCCCCTTTGGTGAAACATAGTGGTTTGAACTCTGAATTGAAAAATTGTTGTTGTTGTTACTCTAATTTCCTTGATTTGAAATACCTTGGTCGTTTCTCCACTGTTGGTTTCCTTGCCGTTGCGGGTTAGACCTCCATTGGTTTTGTTGCCCTGAACTTTGCTAGGGTTGTCTTTGATATCCTCCTTGAGAGTTACTGACATAATTTGCTTCTTCGTAATCCTTATTTGACATAGGTTGCACATCTTCCACAACATTCACCTTTTTTTCTTTGTCTTTCAGTGAACATTTTCGTCAACACATTGACGTTGGTGTCAAGCCCGACAATTACTTGATCTCTTTCTTGATTCTCCTTAATCATGTTGGTCAAGGAAGGACTACCATATGCAATTTCACTCGTGGTGTATTCTGAGTGCCAAGCTTGGTTATGTTTTGCCATCTTGTCAAGGATTTGTTTGACCGTTGCAAATGTTTTATCCATAAAGGATCCATCCGCTGCATTTTTGGCTATGGATTGGTTCATAGGATCCAAGCCCATGTGAAACTTCTCCAAAAAAATATTATCCGTAAAGCCATGATTCGGTGACCTCACCAAGTATCTTGAATCTATCATATGTCTCATGTAGATGCTCTCCCTGTAATTGCTTGAAGAAGAAAATTTTATCCCTGAGCTCGGACTTCTTGCTTGTGGAAACCATTTTGCTAGGAAAGCTCGGAAAAGTTCGGGTCAAGTATGGATGGAATAAGGAGGTAGATTTTGGATCCACTGTCTTGCCTCTCCAGTTAGAGAGTACTTGAACACCCTCAACCTTAGGGCATCATCTGAGACATGATTCTTCTTGTGCATCACGCACACACCAAAAATATTTCTAAGATGTTGTGTTTGATCATCATCTGGGAAATTTCGGGAAAAACCCCTCTACCTTGAACATTAGGATTAGACTATGTTCCACTTTGAAGGTGGAAGTATCAACTCTTGTAGGGACAATGACATTTGTATCCTCAATATACTCATCTTTATCCACAAAAATATTCTCTTCTTCCAGCTCACCCATGTTTACATAATGACACCAAGCAAAGCAAGCAAAGTGTGATGGAATAGAAGAATACGTAAAGTAAAGCACACACTAATAGTAATTTCAAAATCGTATTCCCCGGCAACGACGCCAATTTTGATGACGTCCAAATCCACTACTAAAAAGTAATGGACACGGTCGCATGTAATATAATTTACCCAACGATGAGTTGGGGTCGTAGGCGATTGCGTGTAAGAGAATTATCACTTATTATGCAATGCCAAACATATAGAATTATTTTGAGAAAAACTTTATAGCTAGTTTCGAAATGTAAACTAACCTAGAAAGCAAGTAAAATGATCAATGGATACAAGCATGGATACATGGAAAATTACACTCAAGTAGCGATCTAATGAATTTCAAGAGCAAGTTTATGTTAATTAACCTCGGGTAATAATTTTGTATTATATCCGCAAAAATATTCTCTTCTTCCAGCTCGCCCATGTTTACCTAATGACACCAAGCAAAGAAAGCAAAGTGTTATGGAATAGAAGAAGATGTAAAGTAAAGCACACACTAATTAGTAATTTAAAAACCGTATTTCCTGGAAATGTAGCCAATTTTGATGACGTCCAAATCCACTACTAAAAAGTAAATGGACACGTTCGCATGCAATATAATTTACGCAACTATGAGTCGGGGTATAATCCCACAAAGAATAATATGTAGGCAATTAGGCGTGTAAGAAAATCATCACTTATTATGCAATGCCAAATGCTTAGAATGATTTTGAGAAAATGTTTATATCTAATTGTGAAATGTAAACTAACCTAGAAAGCAAGTAAAATGATCAATGTCTACAAGCATGGATACATGGGGAATTACACTCAAGTAACAATTCATTTTATTTCACGATTTTACAAATAGAAGCGAGTTTATGTTAATTAACCCCGGGTAATAATTCTATATTAGCTTCTTCCAGATACTAACAAGACTTCCTAATTGAATTATCCGTAAAAAAAATTAAGAGATTATGCACACCGAATATGGTTACAAGTAGTTCAATCCTATCCCTAGGTAGAATCTATAATGTGAGGGTTAAAGCCTCAAGTTCTTGTTAATTAATTTTTTCCAATCCTAAATTATCTTTTCCAAAACTAATTAGAAGTAGATGGGCAAGTCCAAGGGTTAGATAATCCCTTTGGAAACATTAAAGAACAAGAATAATTAAATAAATAATAACTCACATCAATATAATTAAAAATCGTTCAATACATAAGCACAACAAGATATTTAATCCACATTTTAAATAAGAGTATTCACATAAACAAGATTCAAGTGTTGGAAAAAATACTGCACACTTAGATATGCAATACAAAGCAAAGAAATGAAGAAATGAACATAAATGGGTAAGAAATTCTCAACCAAAAGCTTTAAATTTTCAAGACCCAAGTGTGTGTGCAAGAACTCTAGCTTCGAAACTTGTGTTCTCTAGTCAAGAGACTGAAAATTAAGCCAAAGATGTTTTACAAATGATCTAGGTCGTGTATTAAAGAGTTCGGGATGAAGAAAATATGAAACGACAGAAGTGCCCAGAACTGAAGCAGAACATTCGCAATTGCGAACCCTGACATCACTGTTGAACATCCTATTTGTGATCTCTATGGTCGCAATTGCAAACTAGCCACTGTGCACTTGGTTCGCATTTGCGATGAAGATCTTCGCATTTTCGAAGGTTGACTGTCTAGTTTGACTTTGCATTTGCGACCCTCATTTCGCATTTGTGAACATTTACTGGAATGGTTGACTTCGCATTTGTCAAGTTGATGTTGCAATTGCGACATCTGAGGCCATTTTCCAGATTTTCCTATTTTCAACTTCTTTTTGACTCTTTTTCACTGGGTTTATTTATGATCACTTTTTAATCACATAGAACCTATAAAATATAAGTAAACGACATTAAACACACGATTTTATCAATCAAACATAGCACATATCTAAGCTTAAAGACGAGATAACTTGGTAAAAACCAACTTATCGGTGTGCCATGTGAGATTTATGCAGACCATCATAGTCTATAAAACATATCCAGTAAGAAGGACTTGAATATGAGACAACACATATGGCTTGTGTTTCTAAAGGATTATACCATCACTATTCTTTAAAAATTGGGGAAGGTTAATGTTGTAGAAGATACTTGAACTGGAAGGATGAGTGTATGGGTAGCTTGGCTTCTATTTCAATTAAGGGGCGTATTTTAGACATATATTTCCAAGATTTGGCTAATAAATTTGTGAAATTGAATATTTTCGAAGCTATCAAGGTTCTTGCATGTGTTATTGGCCACATTAAGGCTAACTAATACGAGGATCCATATTTTGTTGCACTTAGATATAAGGTACCATAAGGTGATGCTCTTACAATGGTTACTATTGACCATAGGATTATGTGGCTTAAAGGCCGTATTTGCATGCGTAATGTTGGTAACATGAGGTCGTCCCAAGGCTACAAAGATATAGAATTGAAACAATATTTTTGATGGCATATGGTTAGAAGGACATTGTTGGGTGTGTGTCACATTGTATGAAATGCCAACAGGTCAAGTTTTAGAATTGAAATGGGGAGGTTTGACTCAGAATATGTTAATACCCAAACGAAAGTGGGAGGCAACCACTACGGATTTTGTGGTAGGCTTTCCATGCACTTTTGAGATAATTTGACAAAGTATTTATCGTTGTTGATTGGTTAACTAAGTTTTCACATTTCCTACCACTTTAGACTACTTATTCTTTGGAGAAGCTTGCATATATTTATATCGAGGATATCGTACTGCTGCACGGTGTGTCTAGTTCTATTATTTCTGATCAAGAGGGAACGTATCACGACACATTTTGGCGATTTGTGCAGTGAGAGTTGGGTACGCATGTAAAGCTTAGCAATGCTTTTCATTCACAAACTAATGGTTAGTTAGACCAAACTATTCAGATCGTCGAGGATCTCGAGGATATGTTGCGTGCCTGTGACATTGAATTTAGAGGTTATTGGGATGACTCTTCACCTTTAATAGAGTTTGCCTACAACAACAATTATTAGTCCAGTATTAGATAATGTCATATGAGACTTTATATGGTAGACAATTTCGTTCTCTAGTTAGATAATTTGATCCTAGCGAGGCTGATCTGTTGGGTACATATTTGGTGAAACATGCCTTGGAAAAGGTTAAGGTAATATAGGAGTGTCTTTGTGTAGCTCAACATAGACAAAAGAGTTATATGAACCAGAAGGTTCGTGGTTTAGAGTTTGTGGAGGCTGAGAAACTACTTTTGAAGGTTTCCCTAATGAATTGTGTGAATCTTTTTGAAAAGAAAGCAAAGTTGAGTTCGAGATTCATTAGCCCATTCAATATTTTTACAGAGGAACCGAGAGGTAGCTTATGGACTTTCTTTGCCACTAGGCATGTCTAGGGTTCATCCAGCATTTCATGTGTCCATGCATCAACAATTGTTTTTTTGAATTCTGATGGCTAGTCTTCGTGTCATGACCTCAAATGCAACCAAAGTTGTGACATCGCTTAGCATTGCTTGCTAGGCAAGCTAACATTCAATAAGTAGGAAAAAACTTCAATAATAGAAACAATAGTCTTGACAACAGAGCAATAATAAATAACTGAAATCAATAGCAGTAACACAACTAAAACCATCATATGATTTGGTGTCAACGAGTACATGAGCGCTACAAAATTTAAATATAGTATCTGATTTCAAAATACAGAACTGTTTGAAAATACAACAGTAAAAACATGGAGTAAGATATAGGATCTTCAAGGCATGAGAACGTAAACAACAGCTACCTCGAAATCTCCAATAGCTGGTATCGATGTTGCTCACTAGAAATCGCCTCTCTCAACACTACATGGATCTGCACACGCGGTGCAGAGTGTAGTATGAGTATAAATAACCTCTTGTACTCAACAAGTAACAAGCCTAACCTAGGGCTGAAAGCAATGACGATCTTGGCAAGGTCCAATATTCAATACTAATAGCCAATAACAACAATAATAGTATAACAACGACAAAAGGAAAGATAGCTCAAATAATATCGAGTTCGACTATTTTCACAATGAGAGAAGAAATAAACATGCTTTTAAAGTATATCAGTTAAGGCACAAATTCTTCCACATTAGTCATCAAAACATGATTTTATTAATTTAACTGTGATTCCAAGTTCAACAAATCAAATAGAGACATCAAGTACAAACAAGCATGCGGGAAAAAACACAATCCAGTACCTGCATGACAAGTAAACATGCCAGAACAACCAATATCGTAGTTAAATCATCAATTATATAAAATCTCAGCACATACATAGTGTATGCCATAGTTTACCGTCATCCAACACACACAACAACACTAAGCACTGTACGGGTGCCTGGCAGAAGTCCCTCACCAAGCACATATATGACCCATGTGCCTGCGCCAACGGTTATTATTGACTTCAGAGGGGCAGGTCCTTGCCCAACTCAGATCAAATCTATGTCAATGATCAATATCACTTAACACAATATAGGGCCTGGTGCACGCGTCACCTCACAATCAATACCATTCAACCTAATTTGGGGCCTGGCGCGCGCATCACCTCATAATCAATACCAAATCAGCTCTATGGTCAAGCTCAGTCATCAACCGCTCACTCTTAAATGTTCACACCTCATAGTACTTAGCTCAAACCGTGTCACACATATAAAGGCATCAACAAAATGTGACATAACATATAAGGAATGCATAGAGATAGAGATATAATACACATGTGTAATATCATGACTGAGAAAATGACTACAATCAAGGAAAACAACTCAATATAGCAAGAATAGCATTATTATATCTCAAACAAATAAGCGCATAGCCTAGACATAATTTCTAGCATGAATAATAACTCAAGCAGTCATACAAGTAGAGAAAACACGGAAATAATGGGGCATGATAGAAAAATAAGACAAACAATAGCCTAAGGTCTATCTATATCATGAATAACCTCAGTATACGCACATACGCCCGTCACCTAGTACGTGTGTCACCCCCAACATATATTAAATATCATAGCCAACAAGGAAATTACCCTCAAGCCAAGTTTAGACCAGTTACTTACCTCAAAGCGTGTGAATCGATTCTCCAAAAATCCATTCCCACGCGAATTGACCACCTAACAACTTGAATCTAGTAAAAACAAGTCAATAACATCAAATATGACTATATGAATCGATTTCAAGTAATAAAGCTCCAACCTTTATCAAATTGCAAAAAGTCAACCAAAAAGTCAACTTGGGCCCACTTCCTAGAACCCGACAAAAGTCACATATCCAAACTACCCATTCGAATACGACTTCAAATATATAACAACAATAAAAACCTAGTAAAATCCCATAAGTGGGGTTTGGGGAGGGTAGTGCGTACGCGGACATTACCCCAACCCGAGGGGTAGAGATGCTATTTTCAAAAGACCCTCGATTTAAGATGACGAAAAGAAACATTGAATCAGTACTATCAACAGAAAATTAAGAAACAACGATAGCATCATAAGAACCAGAAAATAGACGAAAATAAATTACAATAACCAGTAAATATATCCCCGCACAATGAAAACGAAGAATAGTGTGAACACAACATTAACCACGAGCAGTTGGAGACACAATCCTAAAAGACTAGCCTCACACCACTACGAAGTAGAAATAAAAAAATGCTCAACCACCTCCTAACCTACAACCCTAATGCGCGAACTCCACACCTTCCTATCAAGGGCCATGTCCTCGAAAATTTGAAGCCACACTATGTCTTGTCTGATCACCTCTGCCCAATAAATCTTAGGCCTCCCTCTACCTCTTCTCATACCCACAAAAATCAATTGCTCACACCTCCTTACCGGGGCATTCATGTTTCTCCTCCGCACGTGCCCAAACAATCTAAGCCTCGCTTCCCGCATCTTGGAATCCATAGGAGCCACGGCCACCTTCTCCCAAAGATCTTCATTTCGAGACTTATCCATCCTAGTGTACCCGCACATCCACCTCAACATCCTCATTTTTACTACTTTCATCTTCTGGGTATATGAGCTCTTAACTGGCCAACACTCAGCCCCATAAAATATGGTTAGTTTAACCAGCTCTCTATAAAACTTACCTTTGAGTATCGGTGGATTCTAATTATACAAGTTTCATCAAATTCTGACCCCGAACCGGGGTTCAAATATCCATTTTTTACTCTCCAAAACTATAATCGAAATCCCCCGAATTTCCGTTTCAAATCCGATAATCTATATGGAAAAAAAAGATATAATGTTAAAATCAAGTAGAAATACTTAGCCTCTTGTCTTGTGTGCAAATCCCCTTCAAAAGTCACAACTCTCCAAGTCTAAAGCTCAAAACAAGAAATATTGGGTCTAAGTCCCCAAATTAGATAAATTATAATTCTTCCCAATGGTACCCTTTGTGAACGCCGGCTAAGCTTCGCGTTTGCGAAGCACAACCTAGCTCCAGCCTCAAAATATTCACCGCGAATGCGAAAAATAGCTCGCGAACATGAGGCATAGACAATCCCAAACATTCGCGAGCGCGGTCCGTCCAACGTGAATGCGAAGCCTTAGCTCCAGCCTTCCCCAAGCCTTCCTTCCTTCTACGCGAACGCAATTCCCCTAGTCGTGAACATGGAGACCACTAATCACGAAGCCTCGCGAGCGCGACACGCAAATCATGAATTTGAAAGACAAAATGCCACTTCCCCTCTACTAAGATTTCATGATCCCGAGACCTGCTCCGCGATCATGAAGCACACCCGAAACCAAGCTCAAATGACCCGAAACCTATCTAAAACACTCCCAGGCCCCTCGAGACCCTGTGCAAATGTACGAAACAGTCCCAAAACATAAGATAGACCTAGGTCTCAAATAACACAAAGTAATATCAAAACTACAAATCACACCTCAATTCAAACTTAATGAATTAAGCAACTTCCAACTTTCAAAACTCATGTCGAACCAAGTCTAACCACCTTTGAATAACCCCAAATTTGGCACACAAGTCCCAAATGACATAAAAACCTATTTCAAATTTGAATCTTATCCATCCTAGTGTACCCGTACATCCACCTCAACATCCTCATTTCTACTACTTTCATCTTCTGGGTATATGAGCTCTTAACTGGCCAACACTCAGCCCCATAAAACATGGCTAGTCTAACCAGCGCTCTATAAAACTTATCTTTGAGTAGCGGTGGAGTCTAATTATACAAGTTTCATCCAATTCCGACCGCGAATCAGGGTTCAAATCTTTATTTTTTACTCTCCAAAACTATAATCGAAATATCCCCCGAATTTCCCTTTCAAATCCGATAATCTATATAGAAAAACAAGATACAATGTTAAAATCAAGTAGAAATACTTAGCCTCTTGCCTTATGTGCCAATCCCCTTCAAAAGTCGCAACTCTCCAAATCTAGAGCTCAAAACAAGATATATTGGGTCTAAGTCCCCAAATTAGATAAATTATAATTCTTCCCAATGGTACCCTTTGTGAACGCGGCCTAAGCTTCGCGTTTGCAAAGCACAACCTAGATCCAGCCTCAAAATACTCACCGTGAATGCGAAAAATAGCTCGCGAACATGAGGCATAGCCAATCCCAATCCTTCGCGACCGTGGTCCGTCCAACGTGAACGCGAAGGCTTAGCTCCAGCCTTCCCCATACCTGCCTTCCTTCTACGCGAACGCAATTCCCCTAGTCGCGAACATGGAGACCACTAATCACGAAGCCCTGAGAGCGCGACACGCAAATCGTGAATTTGAAAGACAAAATGCCACTTCCCCTCTTCTAAGATTTCATGATCCCGAGACCTGCTCCGCGATCATGAAGCACACCCGAAACCAAGCTCAAATGACCCGAAACCTATCTAAAACACTCCCAAGCCCCTCAGGCCCCTGTGCAAATGTACGAAACAGTCCCAAAACATAAGATAGACCTAGGTCTCAAATAACACAAAGTAATATCAAAACTAAAAATCACACCTCAATTCAAACTTAATGAATTAAGCAACTTCCAACTTTCAAAACTCATGTCGAACCACGTCTAACCAACTTTGAATAACCCCAAATTTGGCACACAAGTCCCAAATGACATAAAACCTATTTCAAATTCCGGAATAACAGTCCAACCCGATAGCCTCAAAACCAATTCCCAGTCAAACCTATGAACTTTCCAAACCTTCAAATTTTCAGCTTTCGCCAATTAGAGCCAAATCTACCTTGGAACCTCCAAATACAAATCCGGACATACGCTTAAGTCCGAAATCACCATAAAAATATATTGGACCCGTCAAACCATAAAAACATGCTAAAAGACTGCTAAAGCTGCTATGGGGCCACGAGTCAAAGCGCAATCTTAACCCGTTCTATGGGATTATGAGTATAATATCCCAAGAAACCCACTACTAAATGAGTGATGATTCATGCTAAGCAGCTAAACAAGATCACAAAAAACATATAATTTGTTAAAATACCTTACAAGCATAGATAAGTTTTTTTAATACTATCACGATCTAAGATAAAAGCCTCAAACTAGTCATCCAAGCTCATGAATAACCCACACACATGAACAAAGATTTTTAAATGCAAACAATCAGCACATACATCATGCTTTTAAGGAAAAGCAAGCTAACCAAGAGTCAAAGTCACATTTGCTTTAAAGATGATAAAAGTTTACCCCAAATATTCTCTTGACTCTTCAAACCCTACTCGAATAATCTCCAGTGGCCTCATTCTTTTCAAAATTATGAATAATAGATCTAAGTTAGTACATGAGAGTTATTCCTATAGTTTTAGGAAGCCTGAAACCCAAAGTCAATTTTTGGTCAATGCGAATATTGATTGTAGTTGACTCGATCGTAACCTAAAATAAAGTTCACGAACTCGTAACCCATAAGCTATGGAACTCAAATCTACAATTAAATTATAAATTTCATTTCGTTTGCTTATCACCAAAAGTAATTTCTTTTCTCTTGAGTCCAAATATTAAAGGTTAGCCTGCCCAACTCATGATTTAATGGTCAAATCGCGTAAAAATTAAGTATGTTATTAGGTTTAGTGTTCAAAATTCATACCTTGAAGATAAGCTCAAAACTCCATCATTTTCTGATCTCATGCATGCAATGGCGTAGCCGAGAATCTCGCCAAAGGGTATTAAAACTATGGATAACTTTTTTTTTAATGGATGTGTGCGCCAAATATTTTTAAATAAAAAACATGCAATATTTAATGAAATAGTTAAAACACTTATAATAGACTGTAATTTTATAAATTAAAAATACAAAACAAGACAACAAAAGAAATTTTACTAATAAAAGTAAGCATAAACTAATGGAAGGAGAGAGTTGAGAGGGTCGGAAGGAGAGAGTTGAGAGGGTCTGTAGTGTGTAGAGAGCATTTGTTGAAGAACTTATTTTAGAGTTTGACTTATATAAATTATAAAATTTATTTAAGAAATAAATTTCAATATTAGATGTTTGTTTTAGGTAAATATTAAGTTTTAAAAGTTATTTGTTAGGATTTTTTTGAGATTGACAAGGTCAAATAGACCACATACGGTAGTCTCTATATTGTTTTGGCAAATAAAATAAGCAGATAAAAATATTTAGCCATGGATTCAAACCCCCGAACAACACCTTACTTTGAACATTTGAAACCACTGGATTACCTCATTTCACTGTGTTAACGGTGTTAAAAATGAAATATATAGCTATGTAAGTAATATTTGACCTATATATAGAATATAATTATCCGACGAAGGGTGTTCGCTTGACCACTCTTACTATAATGTGGCTACGCCACTGTATGCGCTACCTCAACCCAAAAAACATGAGTAAATAGCTGTTAAAATTTCAGAACTAGCTTCTGTATTGCTACTACTCCTTCTCGCGATCATGACCATCAGGTCACGCGATCCTGATACACTTGCTACCTCTCTTGTCGCGTTCACGATCCTTGCTTTTGCGGCCGCGCGGAATGCTTAACTTAGCTGACCAACTAGTCCTTTTTCGCTGTTCTCGAGCCCTCTCCCACGCGGTTGCAATGACCATTTCACTCAAGCGTTCGCGGCCGTGAACCTGTCCATGAAATCGCGATGAAGACTTCAGTTGCAGAAAACTTTGCAACTTTCAAAATAGCTCCAAACGCTTAACTCACCCGAAAACCATGGGACCCCTCCAAACCATCACAATAAGTCAAATGATATTATATGGATCTATCCAAAGTCTCAAAATATGAATTGAAGCGCTACAACTTAAAACAATACATCAGGTTCATCTTAAGAATATTGGAAGGCTTAAGAACCTTAAAATCTTATTTTTCTGCAATAGTGCTGAAATGTCCCTGAGCCCCTTGGGTGCTATACCAAGTATCCCGCGACTAGTTCAAAAATATCGTACGAGCTTATCGCAAGCTTCAAAACACGAATCCAAACACATTTACTCAAATCAAGATTTAATGTCAACTTAAGCAAAATGATTAGTTCACTAGTTTCATGTAATGGTTCCAACACTACTAGAAAACTGCCAAAAATCATCCGCGACGTACTAGCCAAAATCGGTAGAAAAATATGTAAATTGGTCGCAAAATTCAAATAAAAAATTTCACACGAAGATACCGACCACCATCGGCCAAAAAAAGTGGTCCCACAATAAAGAAACACTACTATGTCTAACACATATAAAACTTCCGACCAAAGCCGGTCGGAAAATAGTGAATATTTGACCAAACCCTGGTCAGACTTGCATATTATCTACCCAAAAAAAATTAATTAAAAAAATTCAAGCTACCGACCGATTTCGGTCACTACTACTGGTAAAAAATGGTTATTCACTTATAAATTATTGTTATTTACAATCTACATATGCGCACACACACCCGCACCCATATCCACACACATACGCATACACATACACACACATAGAGTCTTGAATATTTTATTCTCGATCACCTTATTAGTACTTTGCTCGGATACTTCATCAGTGAATCAATTAAAAATTCAATTATATTCGATAAAAACTTACTATAATACATTTAAAAATAAAATGTTTAGTTCTATAATATGTAGGGCTATATTAATACTTAAGTTGTAGAACCAACAACATATATATTCCTCAATCTTGTGGTTAGAGCGAGTATGTATTGTTGTTGCTATAACTTAAATAATAATATAGCACTACATCTTATAGAAATACATTTTAATTTTAAATATGTTATAGCAAGTTTCAATCTAATATAGTTGAATTTCCAATTGATCCAATGATGATGTATCCGAGCAAAGTACTAATAAGTTGATCGAGAATAAAACATTCAAGATTCGGTCGATTGTACACATTTTGGAGCATCTTGTCACTCATTATATCAGAGCATCTAATCACTTAAACTTAAGATTAATAATGTAGGTACATGATAAATAAAATGTTTAAAATTTTCACTTATACTTCCAGATTTATTTTCTTGTTTATTCACCGATCATGTATTCGAGCGATGTAATGACCAATTGAGAATAAAGCATCAACGCTTGTCATATATATGTAAGTGTAAATTGTCAGAAATGAAATAAAATAATACACTATTATAATCTATTACACGTATACGGAATAAGAAGTGTAATTTATACGAAAGCACATGGATGATAAATATTACACATACAATTGATCGAGTGTAATTGATATAGTCGTTGTATCCAACATGCTACAATACACCTAGTGACTTAGTAAATAAATTATAAAGTGTATCATTGATGTAATGCTATGGTAAAACTTAATATATAGTACTATATATAAATATAATTAAATATTATTTTATTATAATATTTAAACATAAAATCGATCAGTATCGGCCGTAAGTTAAGTAAAATTATTTTATTAAGGTACAAATTAGGAAATAAAGCATATATTAAGTGTGCAAAATGCTAACAACAAACTATTTTGTATCGTACAACTTTTGTAAGATGCTGATAATATTTTAATAAAAAATATTATTAAACTTTTTAAAAATTAGTTTCCTACCAAATTCGGTCGATATTTGTGAGATCAAACGGTCAAATATTTTTTTAATAATACCAACCGAAAATTTTGACCGAAGTCGGTCGATAATCTGTTAATTAGACAACTCCAGACAAGTTTCTTCCCCATTTTTCTCTTTTCCCTCTCTCTGTTCAATCTGTCTTCCATCTCCCATCCTCACTAATTTTCGGTCAAATCCCACCCTAAATCAAGCCACCCACCCCCAAAATAGAATCCCTTCCTCTTCTCTCTCACGTTGGCTCCCCAGCTGTCACTATCTTAAGGATGTGAATTCTTCTTCCGAATGAATGAGAGTATGTTAACTAACCTAATGACATGTTCTATGAACATACGTAAAAATACATTGAATGAATGATCTTACGAAGAACATCTCTAGACTATCCCTCCAAATTGGGTCGGTTGATAACTCTTCAAGCATTTTCGATTAGCTATAAAATGCGTAAAATCAACCAAAAAAAGAAAACACAATATGAATTGCAGCAACACTTCTCTTTCGATTAAAGTAAAACCACAATTGGCCTTGCCATTCAATTAATAACCCATTCAATAAATTCAGGCAAATAAAAGAAAGCAAACGCCAAAACAATAGTCAAATCACAATATCTGTCAATAACCTTAAGAAATATTACTCCATAGTGGATAAGTTGTTTATCACAAGAGTATTAGAAGAACAATAGGACATTACAATTTCCAAAATCAAACAAACTTCCGTATTGAATGAATTAGATGAAGTGTCTAGAGTCTCCGTTGTTCCCTTGCCTTCTTCTCTCCAAAAGTTGCTCCAAAATCCCGACGCCTTATTTTGAGACGAGCTAGGCTTCATATAGGACAAAAAGGGACGCCTCCAAATTTACAAAAATAGGCCTGGGTCAAATTACTAGAGGAGGATGTGCGCGGCCGGGCACCTGGAGGTGTGATCGCGCTCATGGTCGGGCACCTCTGGCAGAATTCTGTGTCATTTGAGCGCTCAATGCATGGTGGGGTTCACTCATGCGCGGTTGCGCACCTGAGTTTTCCTCATGCTTAACTCTTTTCCCTCATACAAATTTCACTATTCGTAAATTTCCCCACTGTGCATCACCTGCACTAAAAGACAACATATTAGACCCAAATCCGACAAAATCTCTATCGAATCAGCCAAAAAAAAAGACATAAAAATGGGCATAAATAATAAGTAAATTTAAGCTCATCAACCCCAGGTGTTACATGCTATCTCAACAAATAAGAACCATAAATTAAATATCTGACCTCAGGTCATAGGAGAATATCACAAAATTTTCAAGTTCAATCGAGAGGGAAATCTCGTGGATATTCGGGCTCCTAGTGATATTACGCACGAATTTTGTCGAGGTCGTTCAGTCTGATCCATATAGTCGTGTACATACACTATTGAGGTCGTACGACCCGATCCATGGTTGCATCTCATATATAAATATATTACTGAGGCATTCGGCCCGATCCCCAAGAAAAGAAGAAACTTATTTGAATTATGGGCTACATGTTTGCAATATCAACACGGGAACGTAAAGTAATCATGACACGTAATGAGATTTGGTATCAACATGATCTCCAATATTATTTCATTTATAAGTCTTAGGTAACTAAACTAACAAGTTGAATTTAGATAATACAAATGTTGCATGATAAAGTCCTAAGTCTACCCGGACATAAACATGATATTAGTTATGTATAGACTCTCGTCACCTCGTGTGTAATTGACCCCCATAATAAGTAGTGTATAACAAATACACACATATGTGGTAGTTCCCCCCTCAGAAGGTTAGACAGGAGTCTCACCTCGCTCCGAAGAACCGGCTCCAATGTCCCTCTAACACCTCAACCAATTCCCACCGATCAGAAACTAGTCAAATAACATGGAAATCAATAAAAATATACTCCAACACTAATTAATTTATAACAATTCCCAACTCTGCTCGAACATTCAACAAAGTCAACCCTCAGGCCCATGTGCCTGAATTCCGAAAATTCTTGAAGATAATCATTACCCATAACACCACGAAATTAAATATATAATTAATTCCTAATTGCAGGTCCAATTTCGTGGTCAAAATCCAAAAATACCAAATTCTAGGTTTCTTAAATAATACCACAATTTCGATGAATTTTCATGTTTAAATACTTATAGAATCCATATAATTAACTTAAAATATGTGGAAATTACTTACCTTGCCATAGATGATGAAAATATCCTCTTGAAGAGCTCTAGAAAATCACCCAAACCATGTGAGTAGTTGAACAAATGAACCAAAACCCGAAATAAAACAAGTCTGGCCAGCAACTCCATTATTCGAGATGGCTGACAAGACCTAGCGATCGCGAATAATAACCTGGACCAGCTACCAAATCGCTCTTCGTGAACTCTCACGGTGGTCGATTTTGCGGCCCCTATGCAAATGCGACCAAACCCTCGCAAATACATAGGATAAATCACTTGTTTCCCCTTCCTGCCTAACCTTCTACGCGATCAGGACCTCTCCTTCACGATCGCGATGCACTGCGGCCCAAAGCTTCATGAAGGTGAGTCCTTCTTCGCGAACGTGAAGTACAAACTACCTGACGCCCAAGAGAACTTCATGAACACGACCCTTTCTTTGCGATCGTGAAGAAGGAAGCACCAGACACCAGAAACAACAGTCCAAACATGAAAAAATGGCCCATAGCACATCCGAAACTCACCTGGCCTCCGGGACCCCGTCCAATCATACCAACCAGTCCCCAAATATGACAAAAACTTGCTCGAGGCCTCAAATCACACAAAACAACATCCAAACTACGAATCCACGATCAAAACCCTTCTTCCAACTATCAAACTTCACCGAACACGTGCGAATTACACTTAAACATTTTGGAATGACGCCAAACATTACGCACAAGTCACAAATCAAAGTCCGAACCTATTCTAAAACTCGGAATGCCAAACAGACATTGATATTACCAAAATCCCTTTCAAACCAAACTTAGAAAATTTTAAAACTTGTAAAATGCCAACTTTCCACAGTAAGTGCCAAAATTCTCCCAGACCACTTACTCAAAAGTCAAACCTTGGTAAACTCTTCTGTAACGACCCAGCCAGTCGTTTCGAGAGTTATAGCCCCATTTTTCCTATTTCTGGTTCTTTATGTGTTATTCAGCTATATTGTATGGTATCAGGCTGGTTGGTTCAGGTCCGGAGTGGTTTTGGAGTGGAATGAGACACTTAGTCTTTTATTAGTAAGCTTAAGTGTGAAAAGTCAACCAGATGTTGATTTATATGTGAAAGATCTTGGATTTGGATTTTTATGGTTCGATTAGCTCCATTAGGTGATTTTGGACTTAGGAGTGTGTCCGGAATGTAATTTGGAGGTCCGTGATAGAATTAGGCTTGAATTGGCGAAAGTTAAAAATTTGGCAATTTTGGTCGGCAGTGGAAAATTAGATATCGGGATCGGAATGGAATTCTAGAAGTTGGAATAGGTTTGTAGAGTGATTTGTGACGTGTGTGAAAAATTTGAGGTCATTCGGATGTGGTTTGGCAGGTTTCGGCATCGTTCGCGAAATTCAGAAGTTTAGAAGTTCTTAGGCTTGAATGTAAGTGTAATTTGATGTTTTGATGTTGTTTTGAGTGATTCGGAGGATCGACTAAGTTCGTATGATGTTATGGGATGTGTTGGTATGTTTGGTTGAGGTCACGAGGGCCTCGGGTGAGTTTCGGGTGGTTAACAGATCATTTTTGGACTTTGGTTGATGGCTGATATCTGCTGGTGTGATTTTCTATTTTTTCTGCATCTGTCAAAAATCGAGGTGGTCAAAAATCGAGGAGGTCAAAAATTGAGGTGGTCAAAAATCGAGGTGGTCCATAATTGAGGGGAGAATCGAGGCTATGATCGAGGGAAGGATTGAGGCCATGACCGAGGGTAGGATCGAGGCCATGATCGAGGAAAGGATCGAGGCCATGACCGAGGGTAGGATTGAGGTCATGATCGAGGGTAGAATCGAGGGCAAGACCGGGGGAAGCCTGGGAAGAAAGTATAAATAGCACCCTTCGCGAATTTTGGTCCATTCTTCACCATTTTTGGTTGGTTTTGAAGCTTTTAGGAGTGATTTTGAAGAGGGATTCAAGGGATATCAGTGAGGTAAGTTTCTTGAGCCCTAATACTTGTGTCTATGGTGATCTCCATTGTTTAATCATGTAATTATTGGAAATTAGGGCTGAAGATGAGGTGTTAGGGCTTGGGATTTTGGAGTGTTTGATGTGAGGATTTGAGGGACCAAACAGTGTTGGATTTTGATAAATTTGGTATGGTTAGACTCGTGAGTGAACGAGCTTTCAAGTTTTCTAATTTTTATCAATTGAATTTTTCTGCTTAGCTCGTCACTACTACTCACTTCCTTATTTATTGTTGTTACTTGATGAGTCGGTTGTACTCATACTACACCCTACACTACATGTGCAGATCCAGGTGTGTCTGAGCACGTCGATGTTGAGTCCAGGCCGATTAGCTGCCAGCGTCCGCAGAACCTTATTACTCCTTCTACATTTCTTTCTACTGTATTGAAATTTAGACAGTTGCTGCAATAGTTTTAAATACTTAGACGCTCATGCCTTGGTGACACCTCGATGTTTGGGGATTGTTTCTTTGCACTTTGCTTCAAATTTGAATTTAGCTTTGATTTTATGGGAATTTCTAATATTGAAAAGTATTACTTGGCTCTCATATTTAAATTGGCAGTATTTTTGGGAAGGTAGGCTTGCCTAGTATCACGATAGGCATCATCACGACATGATTTAGATTTGGTTCGTGACATCTTCCAACTTACAACTTCCGAATTGAGAATTTTCCATCTGAATCAACTCTGAACTTCCCGAAATTCAACTGTGACTACGCACACAAGTTATAAAACTTTGAGTGATACTAGTCAAGGCCTCAAATCACCGAACAACACGCAATAGCTCAAAACGGCCGGCCATGTTGTAACATTTGCAACCTCTGATTGATGGGCTAAAACAGTCGTGGTCTGATGGAGTTGAGATATATGACATATCAACTAAGAATAATTTTAACTTATGTGCTAATTTAATGTGGCCATAATGATTTTCTTGCGTATGGAATGTTGGTTGGGTGGATGACTACTGGAATGTTAGCTTGTCCTTATTGCATGAAAAATGGTAAAGCGTTCACTTTAAGACGTGGGTGAAAGCAATCAAGGTTTGATTAAAATTTTCAGTTCTTGCCATGATGTTGTATTTTCTACATTTGAGGCGTGGTTTAAAGAGTGTGTAAGTGCAACTTATATACTTGCTCATATGGGAATATATATACTTGGTCACTTGTGAATATAGTTGCTCACTTGTGATTTTTTTAACACTACATGTAGGTCAATAATCCAAACAACGGTGTTAATTAATTTTTGAATGATATATCTTGGGGACCTGTAACTACGATTAAAACTATGTCTAAGTATTTTGTGAATGGTTACAAATTTCACACCAAGGAATGCTCCAAGCATAAAAAAAAAGTAATAACAGCGGGGTGTGTATTAAAGGTGGTGAAGGCAACTAGGATGGGAAAAATGATTATTATGGTGTGATCAAAGAGATTCTACGATTATCAAATTCAGGTTGGCCGAATAAGAAGATCATACTTTTCCAATGCAAGTGGTTTTATCCAACACCTAGAAGAGGTACAAATGTACACTCGCAGTACAACATAATTGAGGCTAATAAAAAGAGGAAGTATGATCTCTATGATCCTTTACAATTGCAGAAAATGTTAGGCAAGTGTATTATGCTCCATATCTATTATGGAGGGATAAGTCTTATTGGTTGGTTGTAATCAAAACTAAGCATGTTGGTAGGGTGGAAGTTGAGAATGTGCTAGATGTTGTTTACCAAAACAATACCTCAAGTGAAAAATGGTGGACGATTAGTTAGAAAATGACTTGGAGCATCCTCAATGCATATTATAAGAAGTTGATATGGAGAAAATAACAATCATAGAAAATGAGGATGAACAATCACCTGATGAAAATAAAATAAGTGAAGAGGAGGAATTTTCGGACGAGGAAGGATATTTGGAAGACGACTAGCATGTTAGTTTTTTCAAGCGCTCTCAGCTTATATAGATTTATATTCTCAATTCTAACATTTTCTTTAATTTTTGCAGATGGACGGTAGGGGTCGGGGTAGGTCTAGTAAGGATAAGAGGCGTATTGATCATGAGGATAGTGTTACACCCTCGCTTCCTTCCACTTCACACTTGCATCCTTTCGTTGTTGATGGCCGGTAGCAATCTTCTAGGCACACATCTTTTTCAGTGCATTCATCTACTCATCAAAATACCTATCATTCGCCCTCCCAGCAGTATTCTTACCATTCTCCACCCGTGGGCTATACACTGTTTCCTCCACATAATCCTATATGTAGGATTACATGAATATGTCGGGTTAGCAGTCACATGGCCATGTGGTGATACACACGTCATATGCTCTATTTGCTTCACCACCAGCTAGATCACATCCATCTAGATTACAGCCACCTGGATCGCAGTAGGGGTCTGGATCGCAACAGGGGTCTAGATCGCAACCATCTTTATCAGCGACCTCGCTCCCTCTCCACGGAGTGTGTATCCTAGCATTTCTATACTTCACCTTCCAGAGGCCTCCCCTTCTATGCACACCTCAGATAAACATGAGTATGGTGATACAGATGCAATGTGGTACGACCATTATCGTAGGATGATCATCAGGCCTGAGAGCAATGGGTAAGTTTTATTTATTACTTCTTTGTTTTTCTTAAGTTATAATAGCTAGTCTTGTTTATTTAATATAATTTCAATATTGTAGGTTCATACATAGTCATGAGACTACAAAGATAATCACTGAATCTCTTGGCCGGTTGTATGATGCACCCTATGCTACTTAGAGTGATTTTCTACCGGAGCTCGTGGAGAAAATTTTCAACCAATTTAGGATTTTAATAAAAATTATTATCTATTTAAGCATTATATTAATAATATTTGCATCTAATGTTACGCACTCTATTTGCAGACTAAGTATGCATGAGAGGAACGGCATAACAGTTTCATTCTTATAAATTTTGAGTTCAAATGCCGTTAGAGACTATTCGATTCCTTCTGTTCTGCTCAGAATAAAAACAAGAAGCCTTCATGGGTTCTGCCGCATTTATAGAAGGACCTACTGAGGATTTTGAGAAGAAAAGAAAATAGGGAAAGAAGGACCGAGCATCTGAGAAGGGTGGCTCCTTGCACTATGTGGGTGCAAGGAGCATAGGTCTGCGAGGAGACTACTTGTAATTACTTATAGCATTTAAATCTATTTTATCGAAATATATTTATTTTAATTTAGTTAACATATTTTATTATGTTTTTAGAAATAAAATATTTGAGAAAGCTGACTCACGATGAGTTTTTCAAGAAAACTCTCATTCGGAAGAAGAAGGCGTCGACAGATCCAAGTAGAAGGTTCGAGGACCAAGTAGAGACTACATATTTATGTTTCATAACTACTATAACTTAAATAAATAGTTATAATATTATAGAGTTAATAATTTTCTATCTTCTAAATAAAAGGTCACTATAAGACTATTGTGGAAGAGTATAGATAATGATTGCCAACGAATTAGCAGGGGGACCCACCTTCTATTTCAGACAAAGAAGCGCAGAAATGTGTTTGGATGTTGTCGGTGGTCCTAAAAAGGGGATAGTATACAGCTTTCCAGATAGATCATTTCGGCGCTACAGGATTGGATTGCAAGGAATAGGGACTTTCAGCTAAGGCGAGGCACTTGATAAGTCGACTCTCTCGGCTATGGAGAAAGAGATTGCAAAGCTGTCAAAAGAGCTTGAAGAGGCAAAGGCTAGAGAGGAAAAGAGAGATAAAAAATTTGATAGCCTTCAAGTCCAGCTAGAAAACAAGGACCAACAATTTAATACTCTTCAAGGTCAGCTGGTCAATATTCTTACTAGTGATGCTTTCCCGATTTCCCAGTCTCCTGAGTCTTCCCTAGATGCTAATCCCTCTCATCGCGATCCTTCGAACAATTCCGACCTAGTAGTGGAGATGGGATGATGCAGTACAAAACACTTCTTGAATGGTATGTATTTCTAAACAAAGTCTTGAACTTGTGAATATATAGTTGCATGACGATTGTATTGTTGATATAGTATTCTTGATATTGTTTTGTTATTGAACATTTGTATTGTTGTTGTTTTCAGCGTTATTGGTTAATTGTTGTTGTTGTTGTTGTTGTTGTTGTTGTTATTGTTGGCGTTGTTTTTTAATTATTGTTGTTGTTGGCATTGCTATAGCGTTTAATTGTGGTTGAATGGTAGCAACTGCCATTATAGAATGATTATTGGTTGTAATTGACACGTGGTGTAGCTTAAAAGTAGCTATATTCTGCCAGTTGTTTTTCTAGAAAATCGACCATTTTTCGACTGATTTCGGTCGGATTGCTCATATTAAAATCCCAGATATTCATAATTACTGACCGACATCGGTCGGTAATATCAATGTGAAATCTGCAGAAATTTGAAATTACCTACCGATATCGGTCTGAAATAACATTTAATTATATGTTAACAATTCCGACTGATATCGGTCAGTATAGTAAAACTTAAAATAATTTTAATATTATCTAATTATCATATTTTCTACCTATATCGGCCGCTATTTAAAAAATTAAATAAAAAAGAATTTAAGAACTACCGACTGTGAGCATGTAATTTTTAACCTACTATATGTTCCTACAAAATTCAATAAATTAATTAATGATTATAAACCTTGTTGAATTTCAATATCTGTGTGTGAATTATCTACATTACATAAATCATAATTTGTTTTTTAAAATTCATAAATGATATAAAGTCGCATGATTCGGTGCATGACTTCAATCATTTTTATTACGGAAAATTATTCTCCAAATAATCACATTTTTTAACTAGAAATTTCAACCTTTAATTTACTCAGTAATTAAAATTTAAACTAGAGTTAATCAATATATTACTTGTGATCGATTGAAATAAATAACAACAAAAATGTTGATTATTTGACACAATGTAGATTTAATGATTAATTCATTCATTTTTTCCAACAAAATTGTGAAATTTGTTCCTTAAATGATATGAGTATTAAATCAAATGATATTACTCTTAATTAATTTATAATTAGACAAAAACTAAGTTAGAATTAATCACTACATTTTTTTTAATAAGTGTTAGAGTTAAAATAGGTTTAAAATCGGACCTGGGCCAAATTACCCAGGCCCAAACTCCCTTCTCCCTAACACCAAACAACCCAGCCCAAACCCCTTAACCCGGCCTGTCCCCCCGTAACAGCCAAACGACATCGTTTCGCCCCATCAAACCCCAGTCGTTGGATCATTTCGATCCAACGGTTCCGAACCTCACACCTCTAAACTATATAAGTGTCCTAACAAAACCCCACCCCCTTCATTTCACCAAATCCGAACCCCCTCTCCATCCGTCTCTCTCTCTCTCTCTCCTCTCTCTAAAAAACCCTAGCCGCCCCAGAATCCCACCGCCGTCCGGCCACCGGACCTCCTCCAATCACCCCCAAACTTTCACCCTATGGTCCTCTCCTCCCCCTTAACCCCATCCCACCATCAGCTTCCCTAAAAACCCACTCGAATCCCGTCAATTCCAGATCTAAGAAGCTGTCAGAACCGTAATGTGTGCTAATGGCGAATCCGAGCGGCTATGTGACTCAAACTCACATGAGTCGATGGCTCTTGACAAGAGCCGTCGATTCATGTGAGTAAGGGTCACTTTTGAAAGTCGCCGTAGTCCGGCTTAACTCCGGTTAGTCGCCGTAGTTCGTCCAAACCCCTCAAACGGGTATCCCCATTTATTTTCTATGTGTCTTGATTTGTGTTGGTGATTTCCCAATGCACACGCAAGTGTACGTGGTCGACAAGTAATATAGGATTTTAA
>ML365830.1:0-39077 GCA_005239505.1 Nicotiana paniculata
TTTATTTATTTATTTTATTATTTCCAGAATTGTTTTACAAATACAGAGAGTTAACAATTATTGCAACAAGGAGAAGAAGAAAAAGAAGAAGAAGAAGAAGAAGAAGGAGAAAGAGAAAGAGAAATCAGTTCGTCGAGCTGCATTTTATCATCCATTTGCAAAGGAATCAAGGAAACAAGCAAGAGAGAGGGCTAGGGAGAGAACAAAACTAAAGAAAAACTTTTGTGAATCTCATCATTTGAACTTAAGATCTTGGAATTTCTCCGGAGAGGGCGAAGAATCAGGTAACCACCAAACATGTTTGTAGTTTGAGACTTTATCGCATCTAATTAAAAGTTCAAGTTATTAGAGAAGCACACTTTTTATTACTTAATGTAATTAATTATGTTCAACGAGCTCTTCACGTGCCGGCCTGACTCTTTTTCTTGGCCAAACACGTGAAATTCTTTTTAATTAAAAAAAATCGAGAACTTGAACTCAGGATCTTTGCCTGATCTAATACTATATTGAATTGTATGACCATCTAAATTAAAGGTTTAAATTATTATTAAAAGCATACTTTTAATTTACTTAATTATGTTTTCAGCTGGATATACTAGCATGAATCATCCTTGTCAAGAAATGCAAGCTGAAGTTGAAGAACTCACCTCACACAATGAGAAGCAGCTTTTATTAGGGAGTAAAGTAAACATTGGTTATGATTGTAATTTGGTGGCTACTGGCAATTGGAGCCCATTTTCCATCTTCAACTATCAACAAAATGCTGAAATTCCTCATGAGGTAAATTTCGGACGACATTGATAAATTCATTTATAATTATAATCACATGAAAAGAAAAGGAAAATAGGAGTAGATGATTTCTAAAAATACTCCAAGGGATCTATGAATTTCTTGCCCTATATGAACGCGCCATTTAGCAGCCCTACTCATATTCCAAAGGCGCTACTTCAAGTCAAGCGCAAGCTCTCCCCTTCTATTGCATACTTTTATAAATTAAAGCTGTAAACAATGTGTTCTCCCTAGCTGCATCTGATCATCTTTTTTTTTTTTTTTTTTTTTTTTTTTTTTTTTTTTTTAAAGGANGTGCAGCATCAAATTACAGACTTTCCGTTTTCGTGAATGTTGAGGTAAGCCGAGAGCAAGGAAATTCTTTGTCGACCACGTACCATCACAACTTTCTTCAGTTTGTGTTAATTCGAAATCTGTGTGGTTCTGTTGATTATGTAAAATAAACTTGTATCCTCATTTTGCATATATTCAATCAAAAAACCTTTTGGTAACTCTCTCATGAATTTTATCTGTAAATTTAAGTTAATGTTCTTGCCTTAATTTAGTCAATTAATTTCATTCATATAAGTTAATATTCAAACTTCATACGAGAATTTTTTTGTGATAGAAAATCTCAATATTCTCATGTATTAGAGGGATTAAATTCGTTACTCTAGAATATGTCTACATTAGGGTATTGCAGGACATTAAAATGAGAATAGGGTAGGATCCTCTTTTTTCAGAAGCAGTGATGACAATGTGAAGAAACTAAAGGGATTACAAAAAAAAGAAATTGAATGGGATATAAGGGTAATTCACAGATTTTTCTTATTGATATGTCTAACACTATACAGGGTAAAGCTGCATAAAATAGACCCTTGTGGTTCGGCCCTTCCCGAACCTTGCGCATAGCGGGAGCTTAGTGCACCGTGCTGCCTTTTCTTATGTCTTAACACTATGCTTCACTAGATTAACTGAATAGTATTGCACTTCCAATATATGCAACATATAATCATCATATGATGGAATAATTTTTAATTACCAAGATATTCTCATTCATTTATTTGATCAAAATTTTAAAGCTGCGACATCATGCACATAGAATGATCCCTTGTTAATTTGTTCACTGTCGCACTCGGGCCTAGATAGTTTATTAGACTATGACTTCTATAATTACTTCCAAAAGTTTTGAACTGTGTTTATATGAGTTTATTCAATGGTATCATTGTATTTCAACAAAAATTCAATTATTAATCTGCTAGGGTTTAGTGGAACTGTCAAATATCCATGCTAGTCTCCCCATGCACAAAATTGCAGTGTCCCTGTCCTAAACTTACATATCATGCCTGTAATATATTATATTATATGTATATATAATACACATATAATATAAGGTCTACACGATGGCTATCATAAGGTCTAAAAGATTTACGAAGTGTGAAAGCTGTGATTCTTAAATTTATAAACAATATTATTTTATTAGAGCATTCCCTTTTTCGGAATAAGGGAGGGAAGAGAAAGAATGGGATCGTTTTGGATTACAACCTCTAGCAGATGGTTTGAAATTGATTCTAAAAGAATTTATTTTACCAAGTAGTGCTAATTTTTCCCTTTTTAGAATATGACTCCAGTGGCTACGTTTATGTTAAGGCTGGCCGCTTGGGCCGTTGTACCTATTGATTATGGTATGATATTTTCAGAATAAGTAGTTTTGGATAAATGGTCATACATGTTATTATATCCTCGATAAATCCCTTTAATTTACTGATATATGTATCAAATATTGCAAGATAAATGGTAAAAACCCATATATTAGTCTTTGATTTTTGGTTTTGCGCTTTCAGTTAGCTTCAGAATAAGGACTATTTGACTGTAAATATAACACAACTCTTTCTTCTTTTCATATACTCCATTTGATATAAAACTCAAGAAAAAGGTAATGGTTTTATCATCGATGTTTATACGAGTTTTACATTAATAGCATTTTGATCTTACCCGAAATGGACATGTAAAATTGAATCAGTTATTCTCAAAAGGAACTTGTATTATCTTTTTCAAAATTTTCCTTTTGCTTTACACTTACTCGCGTGAATGTAAAACTCGTCTTTAAATGTGAAGCAATACATAAATGGTAAACACTTGCTCATCTTTAACATGGAAGCTAATGCAAAAAAGAAAAAAAGAGTAAGAAAAAGTTATTTATGGAATTTGAAATAAATTTTCTAAAAGATAATGACTGATGAGAATTGGTTTTGTATTTGAACTTCCTTGCAATACAGTATTTCCTTTACAACTTGTTTGAATTGCTGTTGTGTATCGTTTCATAATGCGTATTGTATTTTATTGTATTGTACTGTGTCGTTTGATGAATACACTGTTTGGATAGGTTGTATCGTTTGTCGTCGTTTTATAATATCACACACTAGCAATATTATTGAAAAAATTTATGATACGGTATGTAAAAAAGTAGGGTAAATAATAATTAAAATAAAATAATTTAATAATAATAATGGGTGAGATTGAGAGAAAAAGACAAAGTAACGACGCGACCACATCATATCAGTCGTTATATAAAGTGACACTTTTTGTCATTAAGTAACGATAGATTTAACGATAAGTTACAATAAAATTTAAGTAACAATACGATAGGTAACAACCGTCCAAACAAGCTGTTAGTATTCCTTTATTTAGGCGTTACCTATGCCAAAAACTTCTCTCTTAATTTCTCTCTTTTTCTTTACTCTTCTAATTCTAGTAATTAATTAGCAGCAGTAATATTTGACTTGGGAGACACCAACGACGAGAGCTTTTTCAGGTGGATAGTTGTAATTCTCAAATTGTTCATCTCCTTCTATATTGATAACGACAAGTTGGCATGCGCAAGAAAAGGAAGCATTAGCGACAAGAAACAGAATAAGCTACACTTCACATTTTTTTTATCTGAGGAATATCATTATGAAAAATCCTATTCTAGGTAAATTTTCTTCCCTCTGGAATTTTCAGTAACTCTAGGTTAGTAAGAAGAAGAAGACAGCAGCGTTTGAGTAGGGTTTTGGACCAAACTGCAAAGCAGAGGCGGATCCAGAATTTAGTGTTTATGAATTCCTGTAACGATTTCGAGTAAGCTTTAAATAGTAAATGGGTTCACCTCCGAGCATTTATACATATTTAATAATTTTTTCGAATATATTTATACTGTTTTTGATAAAATCTACTGGGTTCACGTGAACCGTAAGCGGGGAGGTGGATCCGCCCTTGATGTAAAGGGTAAAACCAAGAAAGACAAAGGTTAGAGGTAGAGCTCAGTTTATGAGTTTTGAAGTTTTCATTGAATTCATAGCTCATTTTAATTATCAAAAATTAATATAAGATCTAACCAAAGTTTTTGGATTCGTCCGAACGAGAATATTTGATGGGCAATTGAAGTAATTAATGACCATTTAAAAGAAGATGCGTTGGAATTGTACTATGTGTCGTCAAAACTAGTACCCATACTTCACATTCATGGTCCCCAACCTTAGTGGAAGCAGCAGAGATTAGGGTTTTTGACCTATGGGTTCCCCCCTCACTAGGTATCTGTGCACACACGTGCGCACTGTTTCTGCATGTGAAAAGCCAAAAAGAGAAAAAACAAAAAGAAAAAAGAAAAGGTTTGCTGGAGAAGGAAGAATCGGAGTCTGATAACCCTGAGCTCGTTTGATCTAGGAACAAGTTATCCGGGATTATAGTAATGGAATATATATAAGGTACTCTATTCATTTTAATTTATAGAAACCTATTTGACTTAACATAGAGTTTAAGAAATAAATAAAAAATTTTAAAATTTGTGGTCGTAAACAAATCATAACATTTGTATGACTATAGTTTTTTAAAAATTTGTGCTATTAAATATGTCGGAGTATTTATATGACTATAAAAATTTCACATGAGGGTAGATTGGAAGTATACGTTAAAGTATTCTCAAATTTAGAAAGGTTCATTCTTGATAGAATAGAGCAAAAAGGAAATATGTTCGTATAAACTAAAACGGAAGAATTATAATATAAAATATATATTTAGTTGAAACTAGATAAATGGATAACCTTTTGTTTCTAATTTTAACAGGTGAGTTGATGGATGGTGGAATTAACAATGTAAATTACACTTATCAACTTACAGTATTATTGTTAATACTTAAGTTGGAAAATCTAGTGGTTCGGAAAAAATTTAGTGAAAAGAATTACTACTGTTATCTTTTGGCAAAGGAGGGTATCAGAAAGGCTAATATGCAAATTAATCTGCCAGTTCCACCTCCGTTTGTTGGGTTAGCTGTCTCAACATACAACATAGGAATAAATCGACCAAATCGTACCGAACCGAGTTTTAGTTTCTTCGAATAAAATCGTAGATTTTTATATAAATTTATAACCGTATCAATAATTAGGGTAGGTTTTTTATTTTATGAAAATAAATCGAAAAAAACTGAACCGTACCGAACAAATTTACATGGAAAAATATATTCTTATATTAAGTTTAAAAATAATAAAGTATTAAATTTTTCCTTGGGCCTTGGAATTATGAAAATGGTTACAACGCAACAACTAATTAAACTCATAATTCTATCTCAAACCTATTATACTACTCCTATTGAAACTAATCTATTTCCAACATATTCACTAGCAAAACACAAGGTTTTCTAACGATTATGAGTAGAAACAATAATGTATTGAATATGTTTTCTTTCGTATGATTTAAATTTATATTTTCGAATATTTAATCTTCTATAGACTTTATTCTTGAGTCTCACCTTGCTTAATATCTTCTACTCGTTTGATTTATATTTTCTTGTCTTTGCTTAATTTCTTTTATGCTTGATGGATCTATACTTTGACCAGTTTTCATGTTTTCTTAATTCATCACCCTTTAAATAGTAAAAATGTTTAGAGAGTTTTGTTAAGTCCTATAAAAGTACGTATGTAATTGCATTCTGCTTCTACTAGCTAGTGACTTTTGAATGACATTTAATATCGAAAATTAAATGAATCGTACCGATACCGAGAAATCGACATGATTGATATGGTTTTTAAAAGTCTAATTTTGGTTATACATAATAAAATAACTGAAAAATTAGTATGGTACAAATTTTATAAAATAACTGACCGAACCGAACCATTGACACCCCTAGTTAATGGTTGTTTATTTTCTAGCCTAATATAATTAACCCTAATTACCAACAACAAAAAAGCAGTGTAAATAACATCATAAATAACAGATATTAGCTGACATGGTAATAATAAACTTTGTTTCACATATCATCATGTAAAAGAAGTCTAAACCTTATTTATCTTTTAGGAATGTAGAAGTCTTCTGTCAGTATAGTAAATTTGTTTCATTTCTATACAATTATTTCACTATTCCTTGGTCTAAATAATAACCTAATTAAAAGATAAATCACACAATGACATTAACAGAAAACTACCAAATGGCCAAAAAATTTAGTTCATTAAAGGATTGACCATTTCACTTTAGCATATCTGCATTTGTTTTCAACTCATTTTCTAGCAGAATAGTTGCATCAAAAGCTTGTGTCAATGTTGTCTAATCAAAGAGAATCTTACCCCTTCAGCCATTTCTGCATTTGTTTTTAATTCTGAAAGCGAACCCCACCCCCGGGCCCCTCCCTCCTCCCAAAAAACTAAAGTAGTTTTCCAAAAGGAATTATTGAAAAAAAGATGAAGAAAGTCTTGGCACTAAAAGATATTTGTATATGTTACTGCAGTGAAAGTAACATCTAACGTTGTAGTGAGACTATCCAAGAAAATATGTTTATTCCATCAACCAATATTGTGTAACGATCTGGCCGGTCGTTTCGAGAGTTATAGTCCAATTTTTTCTATTTCTGCTTCTTTTGTGCTTTACATATGTATTATGTCTTACCGGATTGGTTGGTTTGGTCCGGAATGGTTTTGGAGTGAACTGAGACACTTAGTTTCTTAATTGGAAGCTTAAGTTGGGAAAGTCGACCAGACATCGATTTGTGTGTAAATGACCTCGGATTTGAATTTTGATCATTCTGTTAGCTCCGTTAGGTGATTTTAGACTTAGGTGCGGGTCCGGAATATGATTTGATGATCCGTAGTAGAATTAGGCTTGAATTAGCAAAAGTTAGAATTTTGGCGGTTTTGGCAGGCAGTGGAATTTTTTATATCGGAGTCAAATTGGATTTTCGGAAGTAGGAGTAGGCTCGTGGTGTCATTTTTGACTTGTGAGTAAAATTTGAGGTCAATCGGACGTGGTTTGGTAGGTTTCGGCGTCGTTTGTGGAATTCGGAAGTTTAGAAGTTCTTTAGGCTTGAATACGGGCGTAATTTGGTGTTTTGATATTGTTTTGAGTGATTCGAAGGTTCGACTAAGTTAGTATCATGTTAGAGGACCTGTTGGTATGTTTGGTTGAGGTCTCGAGGGCCTCGGGTGGTTTCGGGTGGCTAACGACTTGATATGAGTTGATGAATTGTAGCTCAAGTTGCTGCTACTGGTTTAACCGCACCTTCGGAGTGGGAACCACAAGTGCGAGTCCGCAGAAGCGAAGAAGGAGCCGCAGATGTGGCTAGGGAGGATCTGGGCAGAGGACTTAGGTGCGATGGCATTCCCGCACCTGCAGTGGTTGCAAAAGCGGATTTAGGGGCGCACGTGCGAGTTTGGACCTCAGGTGCGTTGTGGTTCCCGCACACGCGAAGAGCGCAGATGCGGTCACTTCGCATGAGCGGAGGCAGGGTTTAAGTGATTTTCTGCAGAAGCGGGGATTTGCCCACAGCTGTGGCTCCGCAGATGCAGAAATGGAGCCGCGGGTGCGAGAAGTCTAGGCAGAACCTATAAATAGAAGGATCGAGATTTTTCAGCATTTTCATCATTTCTTAGCTCGGGTTTTGGGTATTTTGAGAGGTATTTCGAAGTAATCACTGAGGTAAGTTCCTTGAGCCTATTTATCTTCAGTAATGGTGTTTCCCCAATGATTTTACACCTAATTAGGGAAATTTTGAAGTAAAATTTAGGGGTTTCGGGCCTTGGGAATTGGAGAGTGAATTTTGTGGTTTTGGGGGGGGAGGGGGGGGGGCAGTTGAGGTCAGATTTTGATAAATTTGGTATGGTTAGACTCGTGAGTGAATGGGTTTTCGAGTTCTGTAACTTTCGTCCGGTTTTGAGATGTGGGCCCGGGGGCGGGTTGAGCCGATTTCGGATTTTGGGCTAGATTTTAGTAGTTTTCTTGTGGAATTGAGCCTTTTAGCCAATATTGATTATCTCATACTGTTTGTGGCTAGATTCGGGGCATCTGGAGGCCGATTCGAGAGGCAAGGGAATTTCGGAGTAGGATTTCTGCGCGGTTGAGGTAAGTAACAGTTTTAAATCTGGTTTTGAGGGAATGAAACCCCGAGAATTGGTATGATGTGAATATTGGATGTGATGCACATGCTAGGTGACAGGTGTGTGAGCATGCACCGCGAGGGATTGAGACTTGGTCCGTCCCCTGAGACTTTAAAGTCGAATAGTCTATTATTATTACCTATTTTTCCTTTTTTTTGAGCAATTGACTGCCATCCATGTTAAAAACCATGCTTAGGCCACATGATATCACTGTTGGGACCCGCAACGGTCGTATACTTGTTGAATTGACTGCTAATTGCTGTCTTTTACTCAGTCGCCGTCTTACTTGTGTATCATATCTCTGTTCTCGCTCATTTCTTGTTGATACTTATTGTATTCTCTGTTTGGGCTGATTATTGTGATATTCTGTGAGCCCGAGAGGCTGGAGAGGCTAGTGAATAAGATAGGGCCTGGGTGCCGAGCTGTGAGTTATGTGAGGTATATGGATCGGGTTGAACGCCGCAACAAGCCTTATGGCTATATTTATATATATTATGGATCTAGTTGTACGCTGAAACAATATTGGATTGGGTTGCACGCTGCAAAAATATTGGATCGGGTTGCACGCCACAACAATATTGGATCGGGATGCATGCTGTAGCAATATAGTACTTGGGCTGAAGGAGCCCCTCCGGAGTCTGTACACCCCCAGTGAGCGCAGGTACCTATTGAGAGTGTGTATTGAGGGCTGAGGGCCGAGAGTATGAGGTGTTGAGATGAGTTGAGTGACTGCTGCCTTGAGAGGCTGTACTTGCTTTTATTTATTGTTACACTTAGTTGTTATCTGTTATTGTTGTGAAATTACTGGAAGATTCATACCTGTTTTACTTGAGCTCGAATTGAGTTGACTTAAACTACCGGATTTGAAAGCATGTTCACTCTTTACTGAAAACTTTTGAAATGAACTGTATTTTCATAGCTCGTCACTGCTTCTCAGTTCCTTATTTAATTTTGTTACTTGTTGAGTTGGTTGTACTCATGCTACACCCTGCACTTCATGTGCAAATCCAGGTGTGTATGGTTCTGGCGGTCGCTGAGTTCGTGCGCGAGCTGATTATCGGAGACTTACGAGATAGCTGTCGGCGTCCGCAATCCTTGTTCTCCTTTCTTATTATATTTTCTCTCTTATATTGGTATTTGACGCAGACTGTAGTAGACTCTGTTTCTAGATTGGTTGTTGGATGCTCATGACTTAGTGACACCCCGATATCGGGTTATTATTCTGCACTTGTGTTTTGGATTTTTACCTCGTTGTTATATAAACCTTCGGTTTGTTTAATTGCTTAAGCTCACTTCTGTTATATATTGAAAGCATATTGAGAATGTCGGCTTGCCTAGTTCCACGATAGGCGTCATCACAACAGGTTAGGTGTTTGGGTCGTGACATATAGCCCTCCCCCGCACACAACCCCCAACCCCTTGACTCCCCTCCCGGCACCCAACTAAATATCGGTCGCGTAACAAATATAATAAGGGAACTAGTGTACTTAAGTAAATCAAGAATAAGAATGAGTGTGACTCTTTTAGTATCAAACATAACCTGAAAAGAAGATCCTAACTGCTGGAGAATGAATGAAGTCTTAACGTACATGATATCTGTAACGTTTGACTACAACTTTAACATATAATATATCCTCCAAATGATCATTATATCCAATTAAGTATTAAAATCTTAAACATAATCTCTAACATGAATAAGGAAACTCAAATAGTCATACAATAATTTAAAGCATATCACAAGACTGATAAATAGAATGTGTGTTCATAATATAATGTATGAGTACGACTAAATCAAGTATATCAACAAATCTCAAGAACAACCTGCGGCTCAAATTCAAAATAAAGAGAGAGTTAGTTCAATGTCCCTTTTATACTTAGGGACATCTTATTATGAATCGATTCATATCCAACTAGAATATAGGTACTCATTGTGTAAAGAGTTGTAAATACTCTAACAATTGATACTAGGCTTGTCTAAATTGCAAAGAGAAGTTTAATGAAATGGATTAACCTGGGAAAAGAATACTCTTTCTTTTCATTGAACATCGAGGACATACCTATTAGGGGTGCTTATCGAGCGGATCGGACGGATAATTACGCTTAACGGTTCGGTTTATCGGTTATCGAATTATAAATATAGTAATTCAATAATTTGATCAATACCAAACGGTTTCAAATCAATACCATCTAAGATCTACAAATTACTTCCGGTTCTGGCCATTATCATAGATCTCTTTCTCTAGTTCAATGTTGAGATGTTGTGTTGATGTCCTCTTTGGTTCTATCTTGGAATTGTGTTTGCACTGTCTCAATTTTCATACATATTTTCTAGAAAGTATTGATTAAACAATTGTATTATATAGCTGGTAAATTTCAGCTATGAAAAAAAATAATTCTATCACTACTGCACAGAATACAGATGAAATTCTAACTTCTTATTAGTTTCCACTTACTTTTCATTTGGTTATTACAAAGGCATCTAAGTAACTTTGTCCAAATGCTATCTAAGGCAACATAGTCTGAATCTGTTGGAACGTAACTTCTAAGGCATTTAAGTAGAAAATAAGTAACTTAGATGGCATTTACGTTGCAGAAGGCATCTAATAACCCGTTTGGCCAAGCTGGAAAAATCTGCTTATTTTAAGAAGTATTTTTTTTCAAAAACGCTTTTTTCAAAAGTACTTTTGGTGAAAAGCAGTTTATGTTTGGCTAGTTAATTTGTAAAGCACTTATAACCATCAATTTGTGTTTGGCCAAACTTTGAAAAAGTGCTTCTAAGTGTATTTTTCTCAAAAGTGCTTTTCAAAAAAGTGTTTCTGGGAAGAAGCTATTTTTTTCTGCTTCTCCAAAACTGCTTTTGCTTCTACTCAAAAGCACTTTTTTTTTCTTCTAAAAGCTTGACCAAACACATCAATTTTGAAGAAAAAAAAGCACTTTTTTTGAAAAAAAAGTGTTTCTCAACTTGGATAAGCTTGGCCAAACAGGCTATAAGTTACGTTGCAGAACTGCCGAAAGATTTTCTAAGCTCTGTGACTGGCGACTTCTCAGTAGTACTTTATAAACATAGGGGTAAAAGTATAAATATAAAAATTCTTAACGAGTTATAACAGTTTACCGATAAGAAAATTGAGTAATCCGCCCCCAAACCGTTAAGTCGTTAATTATAAAATCTCAATCCGTTCACCATCCATTTCCCAATAATCCGATAATAATAAACCAATAAGCTATCGGTTCGGTTTTGAACGGCCCTAATACCTATCATTTTCATAAATTTTGTAATGTAAAAAAGGGGAGGAGCAGTGATCTTCAGTTCTCATTAATTATGAAAAAACATATTCGGAAAATACAAATTAAAAGCTAGCCCGTCATAATCCATTGGAATCTAAAGCCCACAAGGTCTGGGCTGGGCCAGCCTATTTTGGTCCATTTTGGAATTTCTACTCATGAGGTAATGGGCTTTGTCAGAAGGGCTAAAGGCCCAAAATATGTCCGGCCCACCGCCCACGTCTCTCAACCCCAAATAACTTGGGCAAAATACAAAAGTTGGTCGGTTGGCTGAAACTAGCCAAAATATACTTATTATATATACAAAAAAATATATTTTGTGGGTTATTATTTTTACGAACACCTTCACGCACAAGATAGCAATAACAAGAGATTGACCGGTCGGTATATATAAAAAAAAGTATTTTATTAGTTATTATTTTTACAAACGCCTAAAAATATACATTTCTCAAATTACTTGGGTTCCATTATATGAATAATTAATATTTCCACCCCAGACTACTCTCTTATCTTATATATCTGAAGTTATGACTGAATAATGCTTTTCTTGCTCCATTAAAATAATAAGTACAGTATGAAGTTATATTTTTAACTTTTTTACGTTTGGATGGCTTAAATGTTACAAAAGAAAACTCTTAAAGAGTACATATTCCTCTAATTTCTAAAGAATAACTAATTTTCTGGGAAGAAGAGGGAAGTAATTTTATGAAACTCTTAACTACGGTTTCAACCTTTTACTTCATACCAAACACACCCTAAAGAATAAAGGCAAAGAAACGCTTAAACATATCATGCCGTTCTATGAAAAATCACGCTTAATTGTGTATAATTAGACTTTTTTATTTTTTTTGGAACCTTAGAAAAACCCGCAGTAGCTATAGTCTCTGCCACATCATCTACCCTTCAGGTGAGCACTCTGTGGTGAGCCCCGTGCAATAGCCTGCAAACTGTGTAATTAGACTCTCTTGTTTATTCTTTATGGGGCTTTTAAAACTATACATAACATTCATGCAAATCACCGCAACATTTTTAGGTTGGCAGGGAATACTGATACGAGCTAGATTAAAGAGATGGCAAGTCAAAATATATATATATATATTAAAAAGAAAATGAAAGGATGGAGATTTGTTGGTAATTAAAGATCATAAAAAGAAAAAGAGATTATTTGTATATGCATAACAGGTATTAGTAACTACTACTAATAAATATGGAAATGTGCATGAGGTGACGAGATCTGACCTGAAAATTGAAATCATGCACATGATCCTTTTCTATTTGTATTCGAAACAACTGTTTTCGTTCTTCTCCTCCAACTTAGAGGACAGGAAATTCAATAAGAACGTTTAAATTTTGAACACTCTTTGTCAGGTGGGCTATGTAACGGTGTTCAAAAGTCTACTTTTTAATCAATAACATGTACTAATATTTTATCTTATACATAGTATAATATTTCGACGAAGAATTGAACACCCTTGGGTCAACATAGCTTCGCCCTTGTCTGTGAATATTCCTGTTAGAAGCGAAAAAATCAGGTGTCATGCGTAAGCTAGTAAACCAAACTTTGAACAACGATAAATCAGACAGTAAAAGAGAAATATATTAAAAGAGACGCGAACATTTAACGTGGTTCAGCCAATATACCAACGTCCACGACGGCCATGAGCAATCCACTATATAAAAGAGAGTACAAATTATTGAGAGAACAACCTCACGAAGAGGCAAACACAAATGACACACTACGTTAAGCTCTCCCCCTAAATAAGACTCTCAAACTCCATATGGCTACATTGTGGATGTTATTGAATGAGAATGAAGGATCCTCAATTTATAGAAGTCCAAACATTTTCTTGTCAAACATGGAAGAATTATATTGTCCTTTCCTTCGAGAAATAGGAAAACCAGATATGATAAGAAAATCAGAACAACCCCTAACAATTCCATGCTCCATCCATTTCAAAAAGATCGTCTCAGTGTAATTTAGCACAAATTTTAATAAAGAAGAGAAACTACATCATTTGTATGACTGTAAAACTCTTAAAACTTGTGATAGCATTTGTTTGACTATAAATATTTTTTATTAAAAAAATATGAAAAGATGACAATCTATTTGTAATAAACTAATATTAAAGAAATAATACCAAATTTTTTGAAACAGAAAGAGCACTACTTATTACTAACAGAACAGAAATAGAATTAGAAGGTGTCAAAGACTCATATAGCTGGGAACGGGAAAGTAATAAAAGGGAGAGAAGCGACAGAATCCCGCAAAAGAAAGACTACATCAGTCACGTACTCACGTCTTATAATTATATATACGGAGTAGTTAAGTTAGTACTACGTACTACTCAGCGGCGAAGCCACGTGGTCATTCTGACTATTCTTAGTCGAAAAATTATACTGTATATATAAGTAAAATATAAATATTTTAGAAGTATATAACACATATTAAACATCATTTGTCGGAAATATTTTTTCACTTCTTTCAAATTTAAATACTTTTGAGATAATTCCTAGCTCGTCAGTGGTAGTATTTCTTCATTTCATTTCCTGCTTCTTCTTTTTTCTTTTCTTTTACAATTATATATACTGTCTTTGATCTGTTGCGGTGTTGAACAATTTGGAAATAGTAGTTAGAAATGGCAATTTGTTCAGTATCCAAATGATTGTCTTATCTTTGCTAGAGGAATTTGTTCGATCTTTATGTTTCCATCATTGTACTTTTACAAGTATGCTTCATTACTTAATATCTATGAAGTAATATTTTAGCGATCACACACTACTAGAAATTCGGTAAAGATCGACTAAGAAAAATCGATCATCTTTGGTTGGTTAAAAAATCGGCCAAAAACCGACCAAAGTTGGTCGGTTTATCAAAATATTTTATTTTTATGAAACCGACCAACTTGGGTCGGTTTTATTTGGCGCAAAACTGCGGAAAACTATTTTTAAGTCCCGCGAAATTATTTTTCAAAAAGCGGTCCAATTTTGGTCGGTTTTTCAATTAAAATAAATAAAAATTGATATTAAAAAAACCGACCAAAATTGGTCGGTTAATTCGGCCGGTCATTTTAAAAAATCGACCAACTTTGGTCGGTAATTTTATTTTTTAGTAAACCGATTAACTTTGGTCGGTTACTTTGGTGCGAAAATACAAATAAAAAGTATAAATAAAATAAAAGACAATCTTAAAACAAAATGCACCATTGGTCTAGTGGTAGAATAGTATCCTGCCACAGTACACACCCCGTTTCGATTTTCAAATGATGAATCTTTTGATTACATAATTAAAATACCGACCGACTTTGGTCGGGTTTTTTTTTTTTGCAATATTTTATTTTTTGAATTTAATTGATCGACCAACGTTGGTCGGTAATTTCGACCAACTTTGATCTTTTTTTTATCGGTTTTTAGCCGATTTTTAATAGTGACACATACATATATCTATATTTCGTATAAAAATATTAGATTCAGTTAAACTCGTTGAATACATATTGCATCCGCCCTTAAAAACATGATGGAGAGGCTGGCCGGTGGAGTGGAAAAGAGATATTTGGAACATATAGTACAGAAAAGGGTTCCTTTATTTGTTTGCTAAAAACTTATCACCCTTATGCATTAAGGTGGAATTTGTTTTAAATAATGGTGAAACCTCTTTTTCCAGTTTTGAAAAAAAAAAAATTTAAAAAATGAAACAAAATTTTCTTTCAATCAAATGGCAATAGAGAAAAGTTTTTCAAAAACTGGAAGCACCCAGTTGTAAATAAGATTATTTCTTATTTTCCATGAAATTACACGGGGTGCCTTATTTGGTCGCTCCAATTTAATATATACCCATTTTTTTAAAAATTTATAACTTGTACCCATTTCTTAAATAACTTCAGCCCCCTTTCTCCTCCTCCATCTCCTCCTCCTCCTCCTCCTCCTCCTCCTCCTCCTCCTCCTCCTTCTTCTTCTTCTTCTTTCTTCTGTTGTTGTTGATGCTGCTATGGAACTTCACTTCATGAGATGATTGCCATAAATATGTTTATCAGAGCTTTACAAAACAAGAACTTTAGCTCTAGAGCAGAAGTTCGCCAGTTACAAAACAAAAACTTCAGCTCTAGAGCTGAAGTTTGCCAGTTACAAAAACAAAACTTCAGCAATTACAAACAAAAGCTTTGCGTTAAGACGTGCACATGTTAAACAAAAATTTCAGCAAATAGACTTCAGCTCTAGAGCTGAAGTTCGCCAGTTACAAAACAAAAACTTCAGCTCTAGAGCTGAAGTTTGCCAGTTACAAAAACAAAACTTCAGCAATTACAAACAAAAGCTTTGCGTTAAGACGTGCACATGTTAAACAAAAATTTCAGCAAATAGACTTCAGCTCTAGAGCTGAAGTTCGCCAGTTACAAAAACAAAAACTTCAGCAATTACAAACAAAATCTTTGCGTTAAGATGTGCACAAGTTAAACAAAATCTTCAGTAAATAGACTTCAGCTCTAGAGCTGAAGTTCGCCAGTTACAAACAAAAACTTTAGCACACTTGGTTCAGAACACTTGCTACTTCAGGCGCTGAAGTTTTGCGTGATTGCCTTTGCTATTTCAGCCCCGTATGCTGAAGTTATGCGAAAAAACGGGTACACTTGTAATTTTTTTTGCAAAGCGGGCACAAGTTAAAACGTGACACAAAAAGCGGGTATAGATGCAAATACCGTCTTATTTTTTATTCAAAATAAAGCTTGAAAATTAAAGGGCCAAAAGCTTTGTCTAAATAGGACCAATTCAAGTTAGGCCCATTGCAGTTAGAGAAAAATCTAAAACGTAAGTCCAAGACTGCTGAAGATATATACTGTTTGTCTACCATTAATTTGCTTTTAATAGGGCTAAATTGGAGAAAAGTAGTCATCAAATATGCTTTCTTATTCATCTTTGTGTTTGAAATATGTGACACCTTAAGCGAATCTCACATCGACAAAACACGAGAGAGATGTTGGGTATATACGTAAACAGGTCTTAGACTCTAGAGACACATTTTAAAGTCGTCCGGGTCTAGGCCCAAAGTGGACATTATCACTAGTGGTCTGAGCTATTACATATGGTATCAGAGCCACTCTGCGTGCAATCTTGAACAGTGGTGAGACAAAGTTCAGCGAGGACGCTGAGTCCTAAGGTGGGATTATATGACACCTTAGGCGTATCTCACATCGACAAAATACGAAGAGATGTTGTGTATATAAGTAAATATTTCTTAGACTCTAGCGACGCGTTTTAAAGTCGTGCGCACCTAGACCCAAAGCAGACAATACTATTAGTCGACTGGGCTGTTACAAAATATCAAAGGCATGTCGAAAAAATTGGTTTTTCACCTTTCTATACCACATATGAAACTTTATTACGCTCCCTAATCACGTTTTAACTTAATTACATGGGCATGTATAATTTACCAGTTATATACAAATTAGTATTAATGAGTATCTTTTATATTAGGAATGGAATAGGGAATCTTCATCCATGCACCTCTCTCTTTCCGCCTCTCTCTCTCTCTTTCTCTCCTTCTCTATTCTTTCCTAATTTTCCTCCTTCATTTTTCTCTCCTTTTTGTTATCTCTTTTTTCCAGAAAATTGATCAGTGAATTTCAATTGTTATAATATAGAGTTTAACTTAGCAATTTCCTTTCATGTTGCATAATTAATGTTCGAATTGAAATTGTCAATCAATAAATTTTGAAGGTATTTGATTCTGCACCATTGACAGACATTAAAAAGCTTCGAAGCTTTGAATTAGAATTTTGATTTTCAAAAACTATTACTTGTTTGGATTGGGTGTTGTTGCAAATATTCTTTGGAGTTTATATCTCAATTTTGAGGGTGTTCGATGAAGATTAGACATGATTTTGGCTGAATTTTAAATTGAAACTCAGAGAAGAAGAAGAAGAAGAAGAAGAAGAAGAAGAAGAAGAAGAAGAACACGTGACATACAATAGTGACGATAGTCTGTTAAAGTTGTATTATAATTATATGTAAATTGTATTCAAATTATTCTGTTGTAGTTCTATATATTTTTGATTTGGATGTTGTATTAAATTTGAAAAATAGTCGTATAATATATGAATCATTATATGAAATTTGATTTTAAGTTATAAATACTATCTTTTTACATAAAGTTACTAATATGTATAATAAATTATTTTAAGAGAGCAAGTTTTGACTGAAATTTCAGAGAGGAAGAAGAACACGCCAATTATAAAATATATACAAATCATATACAAAATATAAAACTTGTATGAAAATTATATTTAAGTTGTATGATGTTGTAGTTGTATTTAACTGTGTAAAAATAATGTATGGAAGTTGTAGATAAATTTTAAATAAGCTGTATACAATATAATTATTGTATGAATTTATTTTACTATGTATATTGTTGTAGATATTCAAATTTATATTAAATTTGTACGAAATTTATTTTTAATTTGTATGTTGATGTACCATACATTGTTCTTTACTCAATTGATTTATTAAGGAAAGAAAATCAGAGAATGAATTCCAAATCGACTCATGTACACTTATTCATATTTGTTTGAACAAAAATACTTGAATGTTGATGGGAGCTGAATGATTTGGGTGGAGAAATTTCGAGTTTCACATTAAAAGCTCCATCGTCGCACTTCGGAAAAATTGAGTTTTATGTGAGATTTGAATTTAGAAATTAACTGGGTAGCATAGATTCTTGTTGAAAATTGATCACGCCCAACTATGACTTATAAAAAGGACTAAGTGGTCGTTGCACATATATTCCAACTAATAAGTCCAGGGTCAAATCTCACAGGGAATTAACCTATCAAATACAACTACTAGACTCACACAAATTCACGCAATCAATCTTCAGAAATATTTAAGTAACAATTTGGATGTTTACTAACTAAATATTACGTAATGGAAATGCAACAATTAATAACTAACTATTAACGGGTTGTAGACAAGAATTGGAATGATCTAAGGTTATGATTTCCCCTATTGTCGGAATCTTTTTCGCTACGTTTTCTATAAATTTGCCTAAGTCTTCCCTATCGTTCATGAGCACTCTGACTTGTTGTAACTCTCTTCCGAATAATTACCATAATTTACTAGACATATTCTCTCGAATTACGCTAGATGGAATTAAGTACGGCTCACTCGGATCACACCAAGGTTTCGTTATCCCTAATCTCACCTTTAAAGCCTTCGTATTGATCCCTCATATACGTTAGGAGTGATGTTGTTCAACAACTAACTAAATATGCACTCTCTCCCGAGTACTAAATACTAAATAGCACAACCAATTGAGGGCCCTTCAATCAACCACAATAATAATATAGTTGAACAAATAAAGAAAATACTACGGCAAATCTATATTAATGTAACAAGAAAATCATCCTTCAATAGGTTCCATCAAAACCTTCGATTAGGAGTTTAGCTACTCATACTCATAGTAACAATATTCAAAATATTTTGCATAATTAAATTACAAAGTAAGGTTAAAGAGATGTAGAAATCGATGAGTCTAGATCCCAATGGTTGTTCCACGAGCTATCCTTGCCTCCGGTAGCCAAAAGTCCTCAAAAATGATGTTTTAGGTCTATTTATATGTGTAGGAAAATACCTAAACGTGTATGCCAAGTCCTAGTCAAACCAGGAGACGAAATAAGTCTTTAAAGCTCGTAATGTGGACACCCAGACCTGGCCTCGCGAGGTATAACGCTCGCTCGAGCTCTTCCCAGGCTTGGCGTCGCGAGCTATAATTCCTTCTTGAGCTCGCCTTCTGCCTCGCCTCGCCAGCCCCCATGCGAGCTAAAGGCCTGGCGTCACCAGCCTCAACGCCTGCTCTAGGCCTGGCTTCGCCAGCTTCCTCCTTTGTAATCTGCTCACTTCTTTCTTTCTTCTTTTCAACTGTTTTCGAGCACGCTTTAGACTTTAAGTATTCCTTTTGCTCTACTTTCATCTCCAATTCACCTACACATAAAATTGACTCCATTACACGCACACAAAGTGTAATTTATCGTTAAATCATATAAAATGTAAGGCAAATGATGTACGAAACTATGGAATTATAGCCACACATCAATATCCCACACTTAAACATTGCTCGTCCTCGAGCAATCAAACTACACTTATAGACACAACCTTTTCAATCAATTTCCTTAACTCATTACACCAAGAATCTTTAAAATAGTCTAAGCACAAAGGTGTGACATCCTCGCCTCAAGATTTGACTCACAAGTACCATGCCCTATTCACAATTCACTTACTTACTCTAACATGGAAGTCAACAACATTATCTTTCCCTTATGAATCACGTGCCCTCACCCAATCAAAGAGCTTACTTCCACACACAATGAATCTTAAGAACGTAGGAACTCAAGATAGGAAAAATTCACTCGCTCTCAAAAATAACATTCATATGCCACAAATGATGCACCATAGGCTTTCCCGTAGGGTAATACTCTACTAATCGAGTTCATTCAGTATAAGATCAAGTAGGAATTTTATTGGTTGTAATGTAGGCTGTGGGTCGGGTAGGATACATTTGGATATGAGTGAATACACTTCCCTTAAGCACTTTAATATATATACTTTAATACAACAACTCATACTTATGTTAAACCCAAAATTCTACCTTTACTTCAAATTATATTACCCCATACTTCTTTAAGCACAAGTATATCACTAACCACCATCATCAAGAATTATTTTTCATACAATACATTATTATCAATTTTCTCTTTTTTTTTCTCTTCAAGTGGCTTTCATTGACATTTTTTTTAAAACAGTGCACATTTCTCCTTATTTCAATTGTTCCACTCAAAAGCCAATTCACCACCCCACACTTTAACTTTTTCATAATTCACCACAATTCAAGTGCTCACGAGAGGTGACAAGGTTCAATTATATGGTCTATTAAAATAAAGGGGTACAACTTGTAATGCGGTTACCAAAGAAACAGGATTATAGGCTCAAAAGGGGTTAACTACGATACATAACATTTATGTGAGTAAACTATATATATTTTGCTTAACAAAGAAACGCCTATATCACTTCCTAGACTAAACAAGACTACTTTTTCATTTTGCACACACACGAGGCAAGTTCTAGACATAAAATGCAATGCACTGAATACATACAAAGCCTCACACAGATGTGACACATAACTCATTCAGGATTGGTTTTTATCACTACACCCCAGTCAAAGCAGTTAAGAAAATTTAATAATCTACGATTTAAGGTACTTATACTAGAGTCAAAAACCGAGCCTAAGCGTCACAACCATAGTACTAACTATTCTCAAGGCATAAACAAGCTAAGAGATATTGTTGCAATCAAATGCATAGCTCCGTGGTTCCTATTCCTAAAAATTAAAACTAACTACACCCGGTTCAACTAAAAATCCCTGGAAACGAACCGCGGCCCAAAGAAAAATCAAGGGAGAATTACTACACTACCTACAAGAAAATCTTTTTGGTATTTTTTTCTTTAGACTTACTTCCCTCAAGAAAATTGTCTAGAACATCCATCGTCGGGAAGAGTCCATTTTTTTATATTTTTCTCTCTCTCTCTCTCTCTCTCTCTATATATATATATATATATATATATATATATATATATATATAATTTTTTTTTTCTAACTAACAACAAATAACTAAAAAAATAACTAAAAACAAATAACTAAAACAATTACTAAGCAAAACTAATATTGACTAATATTTGCAAGTCCCCACCCCACACTTAGATCATGCATTGTCCTCAATGCATGCATAAAAATGACAATACAAGAAAAATGCGTAGGGTGTAAGGAAAAACTCCCTAGTCAAGCAGCATCGTCGCCCTCATCCTATGAGGTTGCCCACTCTTCATCCTGCGCTTCCTCCTCCTCATCACCATCGTCCTCATCGTCTGACTAGTCTGGCTCAGCCTCGGACTGCTCAGGTGTGTTAATGCTCTCGTCATCCGGAATTCTGTAACCATCACCTAGCCCGACCAGCTGTTGAGCATGCACGTTGAGCGAAAATCGCTCATCCAATAAGGTCCTCTCCTCAGTCATGGCCGGCCGACCCCCTATCCGCAGTTGCAAATCCATCATCCCATATAGATGGGCCATAAAACTATCATCACGAGCAAAGCACTCGGCACCTGTCAATGATGGTATTGCAGTCTCTTCTTTCACTCGGACACTAGTGATGTCTGTCTGTCGTATGGGCTGATCAATGATGTGGTCAAACTCTGTCTCCTCCTCAACCTCCTCGTGTCTTAATAAATGAGTCAAAAAATTGGCAAATGTCTTTCTATCGACCTTCTTACTCGTTCTTACCAAAGATATTTGGTAGCGGATCAGATGACCCACATTCACCCTTTGACCCATCATGAGTAAGTAGAGCACACATGTCCTGTCTCGGATGATGAGCGTGTACTGTGCATTTATCAGTTTTAACCAAACTTGAGCCTCCTCCCTCATCTTCTTCTTGGGAAATTTTTCTATGCCGATTTGTTTTCTTATCACAGATCCACGTTGTTGTAGAATTGATACCACAAAGCGTGTGTCTCAACTCTCTATATGTAGGCCGGAGAATAAAGTAGTCTAATGGCTCCATAGGAACATCTGGAGCACCTAAAAAGATACATATGGCCGTGGCTGAAAAGTTTATCAACCGTCCACAAATCGGCACCAGTTGTTCAGTATCTTGTGGATCAAGCCCTGCATAGAATTCCTGAACTAGATTTAGATTTATATCCCTTGTGTTCTTGAAGGAAATACTCAAACCCAAATCAAGGATGCCTCTCCAAATATCCTGGTACTTTGCTTGCAGTCGACGCTCATGGATAGCGGCTTACTGATGTACATGTTTAGGCCTACATCGCATGTACCAATCCTTAGTATACATGGGTATGCTTCTGATGCCAAACTCCCATTGGCCTTGGGGTTGTGGACGCATGGCTGCTACAATTTGTGCTCCTTCACCCTGACTGGAGGTAGCTTCTCCCCTTTTTCTCTTCTTTGGGGAAGGTGCGGAGGCCGCCTTTGCTTTAGCCGGAGCAGTGGAAGTAGCCTTTCCTTTTCCGGTGTCTTTTCTTGGAGGCATATTCGTTCCTTGTATGCTTTAAGAAGAAGGATTTGCCTTTGAATTGCCTATGAATTGCCAAATATTGCTTGTCTTCAATAGGGTTTGTGAAGGGAAGGGGTTTGGAAGTGTTGAATAGCGTAAGTGTGTGAGAGGGAGGAATTTTCCTTTTGACCAGTGATTTGTCTTAGATGAGTTTGCTTGAGTGTTTGACGAGATAGGAAAAGCTTGAGTGTTTGCCTTAGGGTTTTATGTTGTTTAGGTTAGGGTTTTATTTTTGTTGGGTCTTTTAAGTGGGGGAGGTCTGGTCAAAGAAGGAGCCAAAAATTAAAAAAACAAGTCCGAAAACTTACCTGGCGGGCGCTTGGAGTTGTACCTCACCCTAGCCCTCGCGACACGAGCTCAGACGTAAGCTAGAGGGCTTGCGACGCGAGGCTTATCGCTTAATCCATCTGGCTTCAACCCATGTGGCATGAGGCTTAGCGCCTGGTGTACCTGGCCTCACTCCAGGCGATGCGAGCTCTATCTCCAGATATACCTTGCCTCAAACCTCACGAGGCGAGCTCCCCCGTCTGGTTTACTTCGTGTGACGCTCAAAACTCTGCTCGACTTGCCCAAAATCAGCTACAAACTTGTTAATACGTAAAAAACAAAAAGAAAAATTCTAACTACACTAACAATCAACTATGAATTGGGTTGCCTCCCAACGAGCCCCTTAGTTAACGCCGTGGCACGACGAATACAACATTACAATGGGTTGCCTCCCATGGAGCGCCTGATTTAACGTCGCAGCACGACGCAGGTAATTGCACTTAAGGATCGCTCAACCTTGGTGGCTCGAGCATATGAGTCACTGACACTACTTTCACATCATCCATGCCCAAATAATGTTTTAACATGTGCCCATTGACTCTAAACGTGCGAGAATCATTTGCTGCAGCAATCTCTGTGGCTTCAGTTGGGTGAATCTCTACCACACTAAATGGTCCTCACCATCTTGACTTTAATTTGCCCGGAAATAACCTCAATCTTGAATTGTATAGCAATACCATATCTCCGAGTTTAAAACTCCGCTCAAGAATATTTTTTTCATATATCATCTTCATTCTCTCCTTGTATAGTCTTGTGCTCTTAAAAGCGTAGTAGAGAAACTCATCCATCTCATGCACCACTGTGACTCTACTTGTGCTCGCAACTTATATATCGAGATTCAACTGCCTCAATTCCTACAAATCTCTATGCTCCAACTCCACTAGTAAGTGACACGCCTTCCCAAACACCAATTTATAAGCGGACATGCCAATCGGAGTTTTGAAAGCGATACGACAGGCCTAGGGTGCATCATCTAACTTTCTCGCCCAATCTGTTCTTGTAGCATCACAGTCTTTATCAAGACACTAAGACTAGACACTCTTTATCTCTCTGTTCGAAACTTCCACTTGCCCACTCGTTTGTGGATGGTATGGGGTGGCAACCTTGTGGCATACATCATACTTTTATAACAGCTTTGTGAAGGCTCGGTAAGAGAAGTGAGTGCCTCCGTCACTGTTTATTGCCCTTGAAGTGCCAAATCGGGTGAATATATTCTTTCTCAAAAAAACAATTACTCCCTTTGCATCATTTGTAAGGAGTGTTGCAGCCTCCACCCATTTTGACACGTAGTCCACAGCTACAAGTACGTACTTGTTGCCATATGAGCTGAAAAAAGGCCCCATGAAATCTATTCCCCATATGTAAAACACTTATACCTCCTGAATTGGGTTCATAGGCATCTCATGTCGGCGGAAAATATTCCCGGTTCCTTGGCAGTCATCACAACCCTTCACCCATAAGTGTGCATTTTTGAACAATGTCGGCCAGTAGAAGCCCGACTCCAACACTCTCGCAGCTGTCCTTACTCCCCCGAAATAGCCACTATATGGTGACGTGTGACAAGCCTGCAAAATAGAAGATTGGTCTATCTCGGGGATACATCTATAGATCATGTTATCAACACAAATCCTGAACAGATAAGGCTCATCCCAATAATACACGCGACAGTCACGAAAGAACTTTTTCTTTTGAACAGAGGAAAGGTCATAGGGAACAATACCGCTCGCCAGGTAGTTTGCAATATCTGCATACCATGGCTCTACCTCAAGACTCGTGGCCAATAGTTTTTCATTCGGGAAAGTCTCCACAATCTCTTCCACCTCAACCTTCTTCTCGACTCCTTCCAGCCTAGAAAAATGATCAGCCATTTGGTTCTCCGTTCCTTTTCGGTCACGAATTTCCATGTCAAATTCTTGCAGTAGTAGAACCCATCGAATCAGGCACGACTTTGACTCCTTCTTCTCGATTAGGTACCTGAGAGCAGCATGGTCAGTATAAACAATTACCTTTGAGCCTATCAGGTATGACCTGCATTTGTCAAATGCAAACAACACTGCTAGCATCTCCTTCCTGGTCACTGTGTAATTTAGTTGGGCATCACTCAAAGTTGTACTTGCGTAGTATATTGGATGCATGACTTTGTCTTTTCACTGCCAAGAACTGCTCCCACAACATAGTCGCTTGCGTCGCACATCAGCTCAAATGGTTGCGCCCAGTCAGGTGCAACTATGATAGGTGTTGTCACCATCCTCTTCTTCAATTCCTCAAAAGCTACCTTGCAGTCATCAGAAAACACAAAAGGGTGATCTTCTTCAAGCAATTTACACAAAGGGTTAGCAATTTTGGAGAAATCTTTTATAAACTGTCTATAGAACCCGGTGTGGCCAAGGAAACTTCTTATTTCCTTGACGGAAGTGGGTGGTGGAAGCTTTTAAATCACATCAACTTTTGAACGATCTACCTCAATGCCCTTACTTGACATTAGGTTCCACAAGACTATACCTTCCTGTACCATGAAATGACACTTTTCCCAGTTGAGTACCAGATTAGTCTCGACACATCTTTTTAGCACTCTTTTCAAATTCCTTAGGCAATCTTCGAATGAGTCTCCAACCACCGAGAAATCATCCATAGAGACTTCCATGATGTCCTCTACCATATCAGTAAAGATGGCCATCATGCACCTTTGAAATGTGGCGGGTGCATTGCATAGGTCGAACAGCATCCTCCGGAAGGCGTAGACGACATATGGATAGGTGAATGATGTTTTCTCTCTATCTTCTGTGGCAATGGAGATTTTATTATACCCCGAGTATCCATCTAGAAAGCAAAAGTGGGACTTCCCAGCCAATGTATATAACATTTGATCAATGAACGGCAAGGGAAAATGGTCTTTTTGGGTGGCCTTGTTCAATCTTTTGTAGTCAATACAAATTCGCCATCCCGTGACTGTTCTTTTTTATATCAAATCATTGTTCTCATTTTGTACTACATTCACCCCACCTTTCTTAGGCTCACATTGGACTAGGTTGATCCAGTTGTTGTCGGAGATGGGGAAAATGATCCCCGCATCTAACCACTTTATCACAACTTCCTTCATGTTGGGGTTCGACCTTCTTTGATGTTCTCTAGAAGGTTTGTGGCCATCTTCCAGTATAATCTTATGCATACAGAAGGCCAGGCTGATACCTTTAATGTCTGCAATGGTCCAATCGATTACATTTTTCACTCACTCAATACCTGCAAAAGTTGTTCTTTCTGCACATCTAACAAAGCAGATGAGATAATAACAGGTAAAGTTGAGTTAGGTCCCAAGAAAGAATACCTGAGGTGAGGTGGTAGCGGCTTTAGTTCCAACTTTGGTGGCTCTTCTATCGATGGCTTAGCTGGAGGAAATTTTTTCTCTTCTAAGTGCAAAGGCTAAAATTCGAGCTCTCTTTTCCAAAACCCTTGGCCTTCAAGAGCCAGCACCCACTCCGCCAAATCCTCTCCATTTACTTCATCTAAGTTCATGAGACAGGTTGCTAGAGGGTCTTTACCGTTCAAGGTCTCATCTTCCTCCTCCAAAATTACATCAATGGCTTCTATTAGAGAGCAGTTAGAAAATTCACTTAGTCGTCGCAAATATTTTTGCACGGTGAATGTTATTTCTTCATCATTTAGTCTCATTTTGAGCTCTCCATTTTCACAGTCAATTAAATCTCTCCAGTGGCCAAGAATGGTCTTCCCAAAATTATGGGTATCTCCTCGTCAACCCGGCAGTCAAGAATGACAAAAACTGCCGAGAACACAAACTTCCCAACCTGTACTAATACATCATCAAGGATAACAGAGGGAATCTTCATTGTCCGGTCGGCTAGCTGTAGTAACATGGACATGGGTCTAGATCTTCCAATGCCTAACCTTTTGTAGATCTTTCCCCCAAATCACACAATGCTTTAGCAAAAGCATAGTTGTCTATCGTGCATGGGATTGTGAAACTCCCTGGGTCTGACAACTTCTCAGCTATGGGTCTCATCACGACTGCACTACAGGTCTGTGTCAATGTAACAATTGACAAGTCTTGGAAGTCGAATTAGCGAGACATTAAATCTTTCATCATTTTTCCATACCTAGGCATTCGCGCAAAATGTCAATCAGTGGAATGTTCACATGTATTTGTTTCAACATTTCCATGAGTTTTTTATATTGCTCGTCCTTCTGATATTTGGCCAATATCTATGGGAATGGTTCTGGAGGTCGTTTCTTTCCTGTGAGATGAGTTTTATCTTGCTCAAACACTGATTCTACCATCGTTTCTTGTGCTACCTTAGTTTTCTTAGCAACCTCTTTTTCTTTGCTTATGCTCTCTTGTGCATGTTGTACCGTCACCTCAGTTAACCATGTTGAATCATCTATCTCAATGGGTATTGGCACAAGTGTTTCAGTATGTCGGCTTTCGCGAGCAACCTCTTGCTCCAGATCTAGGTCTCTACCATTTCGTTGACTCACTGCCATAAGATGTTTCGAGCCTTGTTATTTTGGATTGAATTGTGTGTCTGCAGGTAACGTCCCTTGGGGACGACTGTTTAGAGCCATATAAATCTATCCTAATTGAATCTCAATACCCTTTATCGCCGATTCATGTGATTCCACTCTCTGTTGCATTTTTCCCGTGGATCCAATCAGTTGTTGCATCATTTTGTTGTTGTTGTCCAGCATTCCTTTAAGTTCAGTAAACCCATCATCTTGTCTCACAATCTGTTGTTGTTGAGGTTGATAAGCCAGCTGTTGATTTTGCTAGTTGTAACCCTGTTGCCTTTGGTAAGGCACCATTTGACCATGTGGTCGCATAGCTCCAGGATTGTTGTACTTTTGCTGGTCGATATTGTTGATTCTGTTGTCCCCAATTCTGACCACCTTACCTCTGTCTCCCATGGTTGGCTACATTCATATCTTCCTGATAGTGGTTGTCACCTTCCGCACTCCACAATCACACATATGATTGGTTAATTCATGGTGTACATAAACCCCAATTAATTGCGTCAACTATGTGTACCTGTTGCTTCTAGCCTGATTCATCAATCTTTTTGGTGAGGATACTCATTTGCGTTATTAGAGTGGCCATATTTTCAACTATGGAATTGTTTGGGTCCAAAGACACTGAATGAACTACAAGAAAGATTGTAGAGTCTCTTGTCATCCATCCTGAGTTTTGGTCCAGTTTATCAAGTAGGATCTTGTAGTCTCTGAATGCTTTGCTCAAAACTGCTCCACCTGCTGAAACATCAACATTGGCCTTTAAGCCGTCTGCCAGTCCTATGTAGAGCCTCTTCCCCAACATCTTATCTAGAATACCATGATGTGGACACATAACCAACATACCCTTGAACCTCTCCCACGTTTCTTGTAGTGATTTTGTCGGTCTCTGCCTGAAGCTTAATATATCATCAATTTGTTGGGCAATTTTATTGAGTGGGTAGAACTTGTTCAAAAATTGCTTGACTAATTCCTCTTAAGAAGTGATGGAGTTTATGGGGAGTGAATTAAGACAAGTCTGAGCTTCTCCTGTCACCGAGAATGGAAACAACAACAACTTTATTGCTTCCGGCATCACATTAGCTTTCCTTTGCGTGACACATATCGACAGGAAATTCTTCAGATGCTGCTGAAGATCTTCAATGTATGACCCTGAGAACAGTCCCTTCTTCTGCAACAAATGTAGCATGTGTTGATACCCATTTTTCCCATATATATTTTCAAAATACATATATATCTTCAAAACAATGCATGAGCATCAATTAATATTTTTCCATAATTTTTGCATTTTTTTAAAGGATTTTTTAATTAATTTATCCTAGTAGATCTATTATATAAATAATTGCTAATTGCATCAAAAATGATTTTATGATAATCTTATTGCATAATTTTATCATTTAGATTTATATTAAGCTTTAATTATCTTATGCATAACCCTGTTTACATCTATAGGCTATAATTGCAATAATAGCCCATATATGCATAATTACTTTATTTTACAAGAAAATGACCTTTCATATTTTTATAATATTAACTAATTGTTTTAAATCTTTTTTTTGCATAAATATCATTTTTATCATTTATTAGCTATTTTTATGAATTATTTTATCAAATTAATTGGGTATTTAACATATAGCTTCTTTAATTTCGGACCTTAACCCAAATGCCACCCCCAACCCAATTAAAATTAACCCATAACCCGACGCAGTAACCCAATTTTTAAACTCGCCCAACCCCCAGATCGAATCCTGACCGTTGATCTCAGAGATCAACGGTTCATGATATTATTGCCTTTTTTAATTACCCCTAACCGCCAAACCCTACTCATTTTTAAAAATCCACCGCCCACTAAATGCCTTTCTCCTCTCTTTTCTCTTAACCTCCCCTAACCCTAACCCGCCGTCACCTGAACCCCCTTCGATTCATGGTTTATTCCTTCGATTCTAGGCCTTATTTGGCCTCTTATCTCTACTGGGTGTTCGACTTCCATGTTATTTGACAGAATCTCGAAGAGATTCGAACAGACCTGGTTCGAGTCCCTCTATCTATTGGTGAATCCGTCTGTATTCACCCCTTTTTTGTGAGTATTATCATTTTTTGTGTTTTCATGGCTTCAAATTTCCGGTCTAAAACTCGATTTTTCTACCTCTGTTTAATTTGTGTACAAACCTAACTATTTCTGGCCAAATAGGTTCAGATCTCTTGAGATCTGAAGTGTTTGGAGTTTGTTTAATAGTTTTTCTTTAAGATTCTTTCGTTTTTACCACTATCATCAATCGATTTCATTTTTCCCTAAAAGCTAGGGTTTCGATTTTTCAAGAGATTTTTGCAAAATATTTTCAAACGTTTAGGTGTTTAACTCCGATTTCCTTTACTTTTTGACTGGTTCTCATATCTATGTCTGCTTGTCCTAGCGTTTCTACTGTTTGCTCTAATGTTCGCCCGTATACTGTGACTCTGACAATTAAAAGTGATTAATTATTTTACACTCTTAATTAGGGTTTGAAAATTGCTCCCTTTTTTCAAAAATTGATATCTCTTTGAAAGGTTTTACCTATCCTTTCCTTATATGTGATTCGTAATTAGTGCTACCTTCCTTAATTATATTGTTTTTATTGACCTCTAATTGATTTAATACTTACCTTATTTAGCCTCAATCATGTCTACTGATTTACCTCGTGAAAGACTCTCCTTAATTTAAGTTTTACTTGCTGTTAATTTATTTTCGTTAAGCCCTAATTGATTGATTAATTGATGTTGCATGCCTTATTTGTGTGCAATTGATGTCCCTTTCCTTATTTGGTTTACTCTACTATGTGTTATATAAACCTTTCATTGTTATGATTTTAAAACACGAAAAACACACACGAACACACATAGAAAAATACAGAAACACACACACAACTTTACTCTTACACCCTCAATTGTAGTCTTTCTGTTACTTCTATTTTGCTTCTCTGTCTAGCCGGCTGAAAGCCAAGGCTAGACGCTTGGATTCTACTTGCTTTCATCTTCCTGTTTACTACTTCTTAACTGGTATGCTCCTATTTCTGTTATCATACTCTATTCAATATGCTATGTAGCTGAACCTATGTCCTTCATGTTTATTCCTCTTGATCAACATGAATAATTCCTGTTAACTTGTCTTGTCCTACATATTAGCATGGTTAGTATGTTCCAGTTTGATCCATGACACTTATGTACTTATTTTTCAACTAGCATGCCTCAAATCCTGTCCTGTTTTATGTGTTGATAATTTACCTTAACATGTTCCTGATTGATTCATGATTTCTGTATACTTCTTTCAAGGATAATGGTGCTCTAAATTCCTGCTACTTTCTCGCTATGGTTGTCTGATTAGCCATTTAACTTCAGCATGTTTCTATTTGATCCATGATACTTGTCTAACTGTTTCTGAAACTAGCATGCTTAATTTCTATCACCCTATTTTGCACTATGTGTTCATCTGGTTGTTTACTCTAAATTTTGACATGTCCTTGCCTGGTGCATGATTCCACCTAGTAATAGTTAATGAACTAAGTCAATTCCAGTAATGTGAGACCTCGTTTGTCTTAATTGTGACCATGTTCTGCCTGTAATTCAGTGTTCTTACTCTTGTTGTGACTATTTCCACCCAATCCAATTCTGGTCTTTTTATGAGCTTGTAACTTATTTCTATGCACTTCTAAAACTCAAATTGTTTTTTCTGTATACTATTTTCAAATCCTACTCTTAGATATCTAGGGTCCTCCCCCTCCCTCCCCCAGTGTGAGCACTGCGTAGGAATCCATGAGACTTCTCCGAACTCTAACACATTGGGGCTATCCTTCCAAACTTGTTTACAAAACTGTTTCTTTGAAAAGGTTCCGGTGTGAGCATTACCCGGGGTCCCTGAGACCCTTGGGAACTTTGACACACCAGAAGCCCAGTTTTGTTATTATGAATTGCTGGTGTAATCCTGACTTGATTGAAAGTCTGACTTCCAGGTTGACTTTGGGCCTGCCAAGGCTCCATATAGTATAGTGATTTTTCATTATGTAATTCATTTGCATTGATCTGTAATAATAATCTTTGTAAAACAGATATGGGGTTACTAGTAAAATCTGGGAGGGATTTTTATATATATTTTTGTTGGGTTCGGGTAGAAATCATGCCTATAGTATTGTTGTGATTATTTATATGCATTAGAGACCATGCCTATAGGATTTATCTCATTATTTGTAGTCCTGAATTGCACACCTGCATCCTAGAAATTTTGTTATTGGACGTTTATCAATTCTACATCAAAATCCATGGTTATGCATATTCTCAAGTCTCAATGTGCATTAGAAACCATGAGTGTAGGATCTTCTTTGGGAATTATCAAACTTGTCTAACATTCTGTTAACATCTCCGCTCACTTAGATATCATGACCATAGGAAATAAGTGTAAAAACAGTTTCAACACTTACATATCATGCCCATAGAATATAAGTATAAAATAAGTCTTGAAACTTAGACATCATTCCTATAGGAAGTAAGTGTAAACATCAGTTTATGTGTTTAGATATCATGTCTATAGGAAATAATGCTTGTAATCAGTTTCAGCACATAGAAAGCATGCCTATAAGATCTAAAAAGATGAAATCTGCCTGTTAAAATCAATCACTGGTTTATAAACTATGGTCTGATTAACGCTTAGATACCATGCCTATAGAATTCTGCCCAAATATCACTTAGGAAAACCTGTTGGATAATTAAAATCCTGCGTTTTTAAAACTGTGTTTGGTTTGACTGCTTCTAAACGTGCCCAGATTCAGTAAGTGATAAAAATCAGTAGGCAAATTGTTGGATACTCACAGCCTCGCTTTAACAAAGCTGCTATATATTCTGTTTATGTTCATTTAGACATCCTGCCTATAGGATCCTAAATCATTAAAAATCGCTTGTCTGAATAGCGTGCATTTGTTTGCCTATTTGTGGAGGTAAACATGAGCCCCCCCCCCTCCCGCCTAATTGCTCCTTACGTGATAGTCCTATTTGATTTTTGTTTGTCGCTTAGTTTTCTCCTTTTAAGCAACATAGGTGAGTCTAGAACCACCTTAAAATAGAGGTCCTAAACACCTCCAGGGCCATAGGTAAGGGACGGGTAGTGCACGCATAAGGTACGCACTGGATACTATTAGAATGCTTAGGTAATAATTAATAAATGGGAGGGTAATTGGGTAGCAAAGGAGATGATGACCTGTGCGCTAATGCTACGCGTAACACCTCTATTTGAGGAAGGTTACCGAGTATTACATAGAAGTGATCCTATAGGCTAATAAACCTAGGACCCCTTTAATTTCCATTTTAAAGTAATCTCTATTTATTTTTAGACTGTTTTATTTTCCTCTAAAGACTAATTCGCTTAAATTAAGTTTGGCCGGGACCCACCGTTGTGGACCTCGAGGGGTGCCTAACACCTTCCCCTCTAGGTAATTTCGAGCCCTTACCCAATCTATGATGATGTAGACCGGTTTATGAGTTATTTGCTTTAGGTGACCTAACGCACCTTAATCCATTAGGTGGCGACTCTTCAAATCCCATACCCCGTACCAAAAGGAAGAGAGTTGTCCTAAAATGTCGAGCCCGGACTCCGCGAGAAAAAAAAGGGGGCACGACAGATGGCGACTCTGCTGGGGATAATTAGGATCTTACTATGACAAACTTGCTTTTGTGAATTAGTCTTAAGCATGCTTTATTCTGCTAATACATGTGCAACCTTTCCCTTTCCCCTTTATGTGAATTTAATTGCCTTTTTTTCGCATTTATGATTTCCTTCACTACAGAAACTGACTTGTCACCTTGTTTTCTTTCTTAAACGTCTTTAAATTATTAAATGCATTTATCATTTTTAACGTGCAAATAAGTGACAATATTCTATTTACTATTGCATAAATCATGCTCAACATCATATTCCACTCATGTGTAATCAATCCTATAACAACTCTTGATGAGTGTTTGCGCTTTTCCTATATATCACCCTTTAAATTCGGAAAGGCTTATTTGCGGTAAAACTAGTTGATCAGCGGTGCAGTCGACGGTTCCGTGCCTTTTTTCCTCAAGTTGTGCACTTGAGGGTACCAGTTTAGACCTCTATAGAAACCTTACTCTGATTTATTGTACATGGATCATGGTCAAAACCTATTCGGGGTTAATATGTTGTCCATATAATAACCCTTTAGGAAAAGCCTTGTCCAAAAATCCACCGGGTTTTTCATAATCCCAATGGACGCAACTATGATTTGCGCATGAATTTGGAGAAATAAGTGCCAATATGCTAATCATTGATGTATAAGTAGTCGAATCTGGAGCGGGAAAGGGTCTAACCTTATTAGTTTTGCAGAAATGAGGCACGAAGTCCCTAGGTTTGGCATGGTCCAAAGAATACCACCATTGTTGCTGGATTGGTGGGAGGACCTTTCGCCAAGTGACAAGGACCATGTGAAAAGGTTCCTCAGAAACTTACCCTCTTTACTGGATATCCAACCAAACAATATGTTGATCGAAGCGGCCACTATGTTCTGGGACGGAGAAAGGTCCGTGTTCCATTTTGGCAACATAAAAATGACTCCTCGGTTGGAGGAGATAGGGGGATTCGCTGGATTACCTTGGGACAGTCCTGGTTTATTGGTACCGGAAAAACGTGCCGCTAGGGAGTTCCTGAAAATGATGGGTTTGAAAAAGAACGATGATTTGGAGTGCCTGAAGAAGTCCTACATACCCTTTGACTACCTCTATGAACGATACGACCATATCAAATCCTATCGTATCTTCCATGATGAATTCTCTGTCACTTCCTTGGGTCATATTCACCGCAGGGTTTTTGTATTCGTTGTTTGCTTCCTGAGTATGATAGTATTTCTAAGCGAAGGAGACATGATTCACATTAGACTGGCTATGGTAGCCAAAACCTTAATGGATGGGATCGGGGGAAAACATATACCATTGTCCCTATGATCATAGCTGACATCTACCGAGCCTTGGACCGCTGCTAGAAGGGGTTCAAACACTTTGAGGGTTATAATCTGCTACTACAGGTTTGGTTATTAGAGCATCTCCAAAGGGGTCAGTATCGTCAAGAGTTTCAACAAAGGGTGTGGAATGGTCATATAGCCTTCCATCACCCTCAGAGAATGACTTACATCCCAGACAGGTTTGCTCAACCAGAAAATGCTACAGAATGGGCGCAGTTTCTTGATCGACTGAGGACCAGGTTCAATGGATGTTCAAATAGTTCCCTACCAGTGAGTTCATAATCAGATCTAGGGACGCTCCGCACATGGTGTTTATCGGGTTAAGGGGCATATACCCTTATGTTCCCATCAAGGTTATGAGACAAGCAGGCAGGAAGCAAGTCATACCGCGAGTTTTTAAAATGAGTCATTACAGGGCATATTTTCAGGATGACGACATCCTGTACAAATGTGAAGCTTATAATATGTGGCATTTAAAGGTTATTGTAGAAAGGGACACCATCGATCAAGACATGTACTATGTATGGCATGTACGCTTTTACCTATCATGGGTTGAAGACAGCATAGCGGGGGTAGTTGAGCCGGGAGTCGGTCGGGGGAAGAAGGTCATAGACGAAGTTGCTGAAGCCCAAGTGAAATACAATAAACTGCGCAAAAGGGTTCATGAGTCCGAGGCCGAGCATCTAGAGCAACACAAGACTGATATGGAATTGATCAATGAATGGAGGGAAAAGGGCTATCAAATCTAATGAAAGGCTGGAATATTTGGAGCGGGGCCTGATGGAACTGGAGGGGAAGACGAGGAAAAGAGTCACCGACTTCCAGAATGCTGAGGGAAGCGAAGGAGGACATCTAGCGAGAGTATACCTGCTGTTGGGCATGCACGACCTAGGGAACCTGATCGACAGAGCCAAGAAGATCAAGCATGGGGAAGGTCCTTCTGAGACCAAGTAGATTAGATTTACCTGCTTTTTCAAATGTAATAAGGCCAAGTGCCATTAGTGACTTATCTTATTTAGTGTCATTTTAGATTTATCTACTTTTACATTAATGAAATGAGGCAATTATTGGCCCTGAAATTCTTCAAATCAACTTGTCGCTAGGCCTACCTCGGGCATAACGAGGTTCCCAAATTAGGACACAAATTTACATTCCCTCACTATGTGTTTAGATATTGCAAATACTCTTTTTGAAACTCTTACTGACTTGGTTACCTTTTGTTTTTCCTTCTTTTTTTTGATTATTCCCTTTCCCCGATGTTGGTTCACGCATATTGGCATCATAAACTTATCATACCAAATCCATGGGCCATCCACCTTCTCCTCCTCCAATTGTACCGAAAGGAAAATGGAAAGATAAAATGGATGATATGGACGACATCAGAATGGATAATAATGCACATGCATAAACTTCCTATGGTCGGGGTACTCAGGCCCCAAATGATGTGGTTTCACGACTTGAGCAGAAAATACTCGAACTTCAGGGCGAGCTTGCGCAGGTCGTAGCTTAGCAAACCTCTCTCTCACACTCAACATCCCAGACATCAATCACCCAAACACCCAAAACCTGACACCTCCTCAGAATACACCCAACCAACGCCTAGAGAATCCTCCTGCACCTCACCAGTATACAACCCCGCCTCAAAATCAACCTCTACCTCCTCAATACCAGCAAACCACTTATAAAACTCCCAAAAATACCCCACAAATTATCCCCGAACCCCAAAACTCAACTAATGATCACCATTATACCCAAACTCCTGGCATTCACCAGAACAACCCCATATACGTGGGAACCCTACCTCACTCCACTCAACCGATCTCCTATACACCAGAATCTGTTGAGAAGGACCTGCTCATCAAGAACATGGCTGAGGAGCTCAAGAAACTAACAAGCCGAGTTCAGGGTGTTGAAAGAGGCAAAGGGATTGAAGGTCTGAATTACGAGGATTTGTGCATACAGTCGGATTTGAAACTGTCGGAGGGTTACAAACCTCCTAAGTTTGAAATATTTGACGGAATGGGCGACCCCAAGGTTACTTTGAGAACTTACTGTGACAAGCTCGTGGGGGTTGGAAAAGACGAAAGGATTCGCATGAAGCTGTTTATGAGAAGCCTTACTGAAGATGCCTTGTCTTGGTACATAATCCAGAATCCCAGGAAATGGGCTAATCGGGTGAGCATGGCATCAAATTTCATGGACAGGTTCAGATTCAACACAGAGAATGCACCGGATGTTTTCTATACCCAGAACCTCAAGAAGAGGCCAACTGAGACTTTCTGCAAGTATGCTAATCGGTGGAGGTCATAAGCAGCCAAGATTAGACCAGCATTAGACGAGGAACAGATGAACAAGTTCTTTGTCAGGGCACAGGATCCACAGTATTATGAAAGGCTAATGGTTATTGAAAACCATAAGTTCTCCGATATCATCAAACTCGGAGAAAGGATTGAATAGGGTATTAAAAGGGGGATGGTGAAAAATTTCGAGGCACTGCAGACCACGAACAAAGCATTGCAATCATATGGTATATCGAAGAAGAAAGATGTGGGAAAAGTAATGGTTTCCCAAGGACCCAAAACTACATTTGTATACCATACCCCTCCACTCACATACCAAACACCTCCACCCGCATACCAACCTTCGCCTCCCAGATATTCTCAACCCGCTACCGCCTATCACACCTATAACACCCAGCCATCCTATTATCAGTCACCTCCAACTTGACCAAACTACCAAAAACCCAAGCTTAATTTTGACCACAAACCACCAAGACAGTACACTGCCATTGCTGAACCCATCGACCTGTTGTACGAAAGGTTGAAAGCCGCTGGATATGTCACCCCTATTCTCGTTGTGGAAATAGAGAATTCATCTCAATGGGTCAATCCAAACAAGACTTGTGCATATCATTCCAGCATGAAGGTACACACTATTGACGAGTGTCGCACCTTGAAAGACAAGATCCAAACACTGATTGATAGTAAGGTCATACAGGCGAAGGAAGTTGCACCCAATGTACGCAACAATCCTCTCCCAGATCATAGGGGTGGAGGGGTCAATGTGACAAAAACTGATGAAGAATGGGATCCCGAGTGATCAATCGGGCTTATTCGAGAAGGTAATGATCCTAAAAACCTGCAGTCACACACAATCCCATTATGGTGCAGGTACAGCCTCCAGTTGAAGTCGAGATAGTCGCATCGGTTCCTTTAGAAGTAGAAGTAACACCACTCATTCCATTTGAAGTGGAGGTGGCCACACCTTTCGCTGTAACGGTGGAATCTACACCACACTTCAGTTCCAATATTGTACCTTAGGATTATGTGGACGAGGCTAGAAGAAAGGGAAATTCAAAGACAGAAGAATCTGGCGCTGCACAAGGAATGACCAGAACATAAAAGGTTTATACACCTGAACATTTAGGAGAAACTAGTAAGCAAGATTCTAACAAACCGCCTGTCATTGAGACTGGTCCAGATGACCTCTAGAGGAAGGTACATGCAAGGGAACTCAGTTGTTGATCATCTGAACAAGACTCCTACTCAGATATCTATCATTTCGCTATTGCAAAATTTGAGGCACACAGGAATGCTATAATAAAGGTGTTGAGTGAAGCATATGTACCCAACAACATCACTGGTGGATAAATGGTCAATATGGTGGGGCAGGTTCAAGAAAGCCACAAAATCACCTCCCACGAGGACGAGTTGCCACCTGAAGGTTTGAATCACAATAGGGCACTGCACATCACAGTGCAATGTGAAGACAAATTCATCGCCAGAGTTTTGATTGACGGAGGATCCAGCCTCAACATTTTCCCATTGACTACGTTGAAGAGGTTGGGCAAAGGCCTACATGAGATACGAGAGGTAACTATGAATGTGAAAGCATTCGACGGGTCTCAGAGAGCTACCATTGGAGAAACTAATCTCTGCCTGCAGATGTTTCCTACATGGTTCAATTGAGTTTCATGTACTGGACATATCCGCCTCTTACAATATGCTGTTGGGACGACCATGGATACATGTCGCTGTAGGGGTGTTCAAAACCGATCCGAAACCGAAAACCGAACCGAACCGAACCGAACCGAAGCTTAATGGCTTACTGGTATCGAATTAACGGTTTAACGGACGGGGAACGGATTGAGATTTTTTAATTAACGGCTTATCGGTTTGGGGGTGGATTATTCAATTTTCTTAACGGCTAATCCGTTAACCCGTTAAGAATATAAAATTTACTTTTATCCATATATAATTATATATTATATATTAAATATCAAAAACAAAAACACAAAATGACAAAAACCCTTCCACTCTCCTAATTCTTAAACAAACAGAAACCCTAAACTTAATTCCTAATTTCCTAACGCCTACTGCTGTGAGCCGTCGCCCGTCTGCCCTACTGGCCTACTCTCCAGTCTCCACTCTCCACTCTCCAGTCTCCTCGACGGCTCGACCTCGAGCCCTCGTCCTCGTCCAGTCTCCTCTTCCTCGTCCAGTCCGCCAGTTGTCCTCGTCCTCGTCGACTTCACTTCACCAGCCGACGCCCGATAGGCGACAGCCGTCTACCCGTCTCCGGTCTACTTGTGACTCGCCATCTCTGGTCTACTTGTGACTCGCCGTCTCCGGTCTGCCTCTCTCTGTTTCGCCTAAAATCTGGTAAGT
>ML365832.1:0-24338 GCA_005239505.1 Nicotiana paniculata
CAGATGGAACCTACATGGTTCGAAATTGAATTTCAGGTGATAGACATATCGGCATCCTATAATTTGTAGTTGGGACGTCCGTAGATACATGTCGCTGGTCCTGTAGCATCAACATTGCATCAGGTGGTAAAATTTGAATGGAACCACCAGTAATGATCATCCATGGAGACGGAAGCAATCCATATCTATGGTCGTCACACCATCCCGGTGATTGAAGGTAGAAGAAGGCTGGGTGGAGAAACCTACCACCACATTGAACGGATCAATGCAGTAGGCAAAGATAAATGGAGGGACAGTAAGATCGAGAGCATACTGAACTGAAGTGGATACGAGCCTGGCAGAGGACTCGGTAAGAATCTTCAGGGGATTTCCAAACCAATACAACTGAAGCACCATGGCACCACTTTTGGGCTGGGATACAAGTACACATGGCAAGAGTATGAGAACTAGTCGCCACCATGGTGCGGTCCTTACTATCCACTAGAAAAGCCGATACCGCATTTGGAATAGAGCTTCCAGCAAGCCGACATAATATGGGGGTCAGATGAGGAAGAAGCATTGGAACCTTTGAAAAATCTATTCCTGGAAGATGGTGACATGGACTGCTGTGTTATTGTTGAGGAGGAGGAGGAGAAAGCCCCTACCATCCAAGCTGTGAGCAAGGGATCGTTTCTCAAGAATTGGACTGTCAGACCATCCAGGGCTCGACGAGTCCCGGGGTAGCAAGGCTGAACAAGCATTGATTATTTCATTTTTGCTAATGATTTCATTTTCCGCATTTCTATTTTTTGCATTTTCCAATAAAATCTCCAATGTTACAAAACATTCGAAAATCAAATTTTATGTTTCAACGAATCTGTATTTATTTACTATCATTTTCTCTGATTATTTTATCTTACATCATTACTATTTCCTGTCTTGATGAACCAATGAATGTGACATGCAATGAGATAACGCAACAAAAGGACAGTGATTCAGAAGAAGAAGATACCATACCCTATGAAATTATCAGAGAAGTTGAGGATTTTGAAAATAGACCTAAGTCCAATCTGGACAAAACCGAGATAGTCAACCTGTGAGATTCAGAAACTGTCAAGGAAACTCGCATCAGCATTCATTTATCTCCATCAGAGAAAGTGGAATACACACAATTCTTGAAAGAGTATAAAGACATATTTGCATGGTCGTACGATGACATGACTGGTCTAAGTACATCCATTGTGTCTCACAAGTTACCAATCAATCCAATGTGCCCGTCGGTAAAGCAGAAGCTCAGAAAATTCAAGCCTGATATGAGTCTAAAAATCAAAGAGGAAGTTACCAAACAAATCAACGCCAAGGTTCTCAGGGTAGTTGAATATTCGACATGGTTAGCCAACATCATGCCAGTACCCAAGAAAGATGGAAAGGTTAGAGTTTGTGTCGACTACCACGATCTCAACCGGACCAGTCCGAAGGATGATTTTCGTCTCCCGAACATACACATCTTGATTTACAATTGTGCAAAGCATGAACTTCAATCATTCGTGGATTGTTTTGCTGGTTACCACCAGATTTGGATGGACGAGGAAGACGCTGAGAAAACGTCTTTCATTACGCTGTGGGGAGTTTACTGTTATAAGATGATGCAGTTCGGCATAAAGAATGTTGGGGCCACCTATATGAGAGCTATGACCACTATCTTCCATGATATGATACATAAAGAAATTAAGGTGTATGTGGATGACGTCATCATCAAGTCCAAGAGAACCACCATACAGCAGATTTGAGAAAATTCTTCGACAGGTTGCGAAGGTACAACTTGAAGTTAAACCCAGCAAAGTGTGCGTTCGGAGTACATACTGGGAAATTGCTTGGGTTCATCGTTAGCCGCCAAGGAATAGAACTGGATCCATCAAAGGTCAAAGCCATACAAGAGTTTACACCTCCAAAGAACAAGAAAGATGTGATGAGTTTCCTGGGACGCCTTAACTACATCAGCTGATTCATAGCCTAGTCCACGGTTATATGTGAACCAATCTTCAAGATGCTGAAGAAAGATGCTGCGACCGAATGGACCAAGGATTGTCAAAAGGCTTTCGACAGAATTAAGGAATACTTTTCAACATCACCAGTCTTGGTCCCGCCATAGCCAGAGAGACCCTTTCTACTCTACCTTGCGGTATTAGATGGAGCTTTTGGTTGAGTTCTGGGGCAGCACGACTAGACAGGAAAAAAGGAACAGAATATTTGTTATCTGAGTAAGAATTTCACTCCACATGAGGCACGGTATTCTCTACTGGAATGTACCTGCTATGCTCTAACCTGGGTAGCCCAGAAGCTGAGGCATTACTTATGTGCCTACACAATGTATCTCATGTCCTTGAAATATCTTTCAGAAGCCCATGCCCACAGGCAAACTGGCCAAATGGCAAATCCTGCTGAGGGAGTTCGACATTGTCTATGTGACTCAGAAAGCGGTCAAGGGGCAAGAACTGGCATAATCTTGCTGAGAATCCCGTTGGAGGAGAATACGAACCCCTAAAAACGTATTTTCCTGATAAATAAGTGTTATTCATAGGGGAAGACATTGCAGAATCCTATGACAGGTGGAGAATGTTCTTCGACGGAGCAGCCAATTTCAAAGGAGTCGGCATTGGAGCTGTCCTGTATCAGAAACAGGTCAACACTAACCGGTATCTGCCAAACTCAGATTTCCCTGTACCAACAATATGGCAAAATATGCGGCCTGCATCTTAGGGCTCAATATGGCCATTGACATGAATATCCTGGAGTTCCTAGTAATTGGTGACTCAGATATGCTAATACACAAAGTACAAGGATATTGGGCTACCAAGAATTCCAAGATATTTCCATATTTACACCATGTGCAGGAATTGAGGAAAAGGTTCACAAAGACAGAATTTCGGCACATCCCCAGAATTCAGAACGAGTTTGTCGATGCATTGGCCACTCTATCATCCATGATACAACACCCAGATACGAACTTCATTGATCCTATTCCAGTAAAGATTCATAGCCAACCAGCATATTGCGTCCACGTTGAAGAAGAAACAGACGGAAGACCATGGTTCCACGACATCAGGGAATACTTGTTAAAGGGAGAGTACCCAGAGCTTGCAAATCACACTCAGAAACGCACGCTCCGGATATTGTCCAATAATTTCTTTCTCAGCGAGGAAACATGTATAGGAGGGCTACTGAGTTGGGATTATTAAGATGTGTCGATGCAAAGGAAGCCTCCAGACTACTTTAACAGATACATGTTGGGATTTGTGGCCCACACATGAATGGTTTTTTCTTAGCAAAGAAAATACTCAGAGCCGGTTACTTCTGGATGACCATGGAAACGGACTGCATCCAATATGTCTGGAAATGCTATCGATGTCAGGTACATGCAGATATGATAAAGGTACCCCCAAATGAGCTCAATGCAACAAGCTCATTGTGGTCGTTCGTCGCCTGGGGAATGGACGTTATTGGACCAATCGAGCCCACAGCCTCAAATGGACACAGGTTCATCCTAGTAGCTATTGATTACTTCACCAAATGAGTCTAAGCGGCATCATACAACGCAGTGACTAAGAAAGTCGTGGCAGACTTTGTCCGTGACCGTATCATTTGTCGGTTCGGGGTTCCGGAGTCAAGCATCACCGACAACGGCTCCAATCTCAACAGTGATCTGATGAAAGCCATGTGGGAGACTGTCAAAATCAAGAACAAGAATTCCATAGCTTATAGACCACATATGAATGGAGTTATGGAAGCCGCCAACAAGAACATCAAAAAAATATTGAGAAAGATGATAGAAAAGCAGAAACAGTGGCATGAAAAATTATCATTCGCCTTACTGTGATACCGCACCACAGTCCGCACATCAACCGGGGAAACTCCTTATTTACTGGTTTATGGTACAGAAGTTGTTATCCCTGCCGAAGTGGAGATCCCTTCCTTAAGAATCATACAAGAAGCCGAGCTCAGCGACGCAGAATGGATAAAAGGCTGCTAGGAGCAGTTGGCCCTCATAGATGGGAAAAGGATGAATGCAATATCTCATGGTCAACTTTACCAGAATAGAATGTCCAGAGCCTTCAACAAGAGAGTCAAGCCAAGACAGTTCGCACTGGGGTAGCTATTGTTAAAGAAGATCTTTCCACATCAAGACGAAGCCAAAGGGGAATTTTCTCCCAACTGGCAAGGTTCGTATATGGTTCACCGACTATTGACAGGAGGAGCTCTCATACTTTCAGAAATGGACGGAGAAGTTTGGCCAAAGCCAATCAATTCAGATGCAGTCAAGCAATGCTATGTGTAACTCTATGCTTTTCTTCAAGGATGTAAATTGAACTACGCTAGACCTGATTCCCGTTTAAGAGGGGATACATAGGCAGCCCTATGGGTTCGGTCATGATTCAATAAAAACCTCATTTCCCCCGCAATTGGAAGCTGGGGCAGAATTTTGAGGAGGAGCCTCAAAATTCCGAAGCAAGTTCAGCTGATTGCAGCATGTACAACGGTCAGAATCGTCAACCATCTAACTGGGGCAGAATTTTGAGGAGGAGCCTCAAAATTCCGAAGCAAGTTCAGCTGATTGCAGCATGTACAACGGTCAGAATCGTCAACCATCTAACTGGGGCAGAATTTTGAGGAGGAGCCTCAAAATTCCGAAGCAAGTTCAGCTGATTGCAGCATGTACAACGGTCAGAATCGTCAACCATCTAACTGGGGCAGAATTTTGAGGAGGACCCTCAAAATTTTGTAGCATGAGGTTGCAACGTCTAGAACCATGTCACGGTCGTCGATTCAATTAAATTTCTTAAAATATATTTTATACTATGTCTTTGCAAAATCATGCATACATTTTCAAAACGTAGCTCTGTTTAGCTAAACCCTACCCCGATGACACAAACAAAATCATCAGACCAAGCAGAGCGAAGCAAGTAAAGCTAGCGGAGATACGAACCAACCTTCCGCACCTACAGATCTCACGATTTTTCTTTGGATGCAGGAATAAAAAACAAACAGGTTTCGAAGTCACAAACTTCAACACAATCGCAAAATCAAAGTTTACTATCAGCACAAAAGGGAGAACATGCTCCATAGTCACAGTTCTCGCAACAATGGCAATACCATAACCTATTACCAGCTAAGAAATTCTACTAGCATTTGCTGTTTGTTCCTATTTGCATAAGGCTAGGCTCTGCCTTCTCTTGCATGAGGTTAAGCTCTACCTCCATTTGCATAAGGCTAATCATCTACCTTTCGTCTGCATAAGGCTAAGCTCTGATTTCTCTTGCATGAGGCTAATCATCTGCCTTGCGTCTACATAAGGCTAAGCTCTGCCTTCTCTTGCATGAGGTTAAGCTCTACCTCTATTTGCATAAGGCTAATCATATGCCTTCCGTCTGCATAAGGCTAAGCTCTGCCTTCTCTTGCATGAGGTTAAGCTCTACCTCCATTTGCATAAGGCTAATAATATGCCTTCCGTCTGCATAAGTCTAAGCTCTGCCCTCTCTTGCATGAGGTTAAGCTCTACCTCCATTTGCATAAGGCTAATCATCTGTCTTCCGTCTGTATAAGGTTAAGTTCTACCTCCCATCTGCATAAGGCTAATCATCTACCTCCCATTTGCATAAGGCTAATCATCTGCCTCCCATTTGCATAAGGCTAATCGCTGCCTTCCTATCTGCATGAGGCTAAGCTCTGCCTCCAATTTACTTTTTCCCCGAGACTAAGCGCTGTCTCTCGAGCATTATTCACTTCGCTTCTCTTTCGGACTAAGATTTGCCCTTCAATTTGCAAGACTAATCTTTGTCTTGTCAACATCATATTATTGCATCTCATGGGCTGAAATATCGCCAATCTGTCCAAAGGCGTCATAGTCTAACGGCATCATCCTTATAGCCGGAAGACACTATGCCATGACCTGAGGATCTCTCGCAATTTGCACATCATTATTCAAAGGCATCATAGTTCGGAGGCACCATCTTCATGGCCCGAGAACATCATTGGCCTGCGAATCTCATTAAGAAATTCATGGCCCAAGACATCATGGTCTAAGGACGTCATCCCTAACCGTCCGAAGATAACATTCATAGTCCAACGGGAGCTTGCATCATGTTTAAATTTACGCACAGTATAGCGAAGGCTACCCCGCAGGAGCGATCCCGCTCCAGTTCTCCCAACCATATCAAACCTAACCTCTTCCGTAGAATCGTTCATTCATCTAGCCCTAGATGTTACGTCCGTTATTGTGATGACTTCACTGGTATACTTCGCCGACGGATCCGGAACTACATACGGCCTGATTCCTGTAAAACCAGGGATATGTAGGCAGCTCAGAAGCCAGGATGCGGCCTAAATCTCTCCAAACCGTTTCACTCGGTCAAAATTGGCCATCATATCTTTACCCGACAAACTCTTTCATCCTTTCCGGGTAAAGAGAGCCAGCTGTTGATACCCAATTTTTCCTCAAAATATTTTAAATTTGCATATATAGCTTCAAAATCATGTATCAATAGCAATTAATGTTTTTCCACAATTTCCCTACATTTGTATTAATATATCCAGCATTTTATTGCTAATAAATAATTATAAAATTGCATTACAAATGATTTCAAAAGCATTTCTTGGATTCATTAATTATTTTTGGTCCTATTAAGACCAAATTATTTTATAATTAGCCAAATTGGCACCTTTTGGTTATAATTGCAATACCTTCGCAATTATAGCCCAATCATACGATTTTATACTATTTTTATCCAGAAATTAATCATTTGTATTTTTAAAATACTAAGTAATCATTTTTAATTATTTTCTACGCATGAAATATACTTTTTATAACTAACAGCTATTTTTATAAATTGTTTTAATTAATTTACATTGGGTATTTAACAAATAACCATTTTTATTTCATTTATAGACTAATTAAACCAGACCCAAGTCTGATTAAAAACTGCCCAAATACCCCAGGCCCAATACATTATCCTACCCGACCCAATCTCTTGTCTAATCTGGACCATTGATCAATTTTAATTAACGGTCCAGATCTCCCATTTTCTTAATTAACCCTAGAGACTACCCCCCCCCCCCCNGTAACTATGGTGGTCTCACCACCATCCCAGCCTCCATGGCTCCTTCCTACACCGGGTTATTGTTGTCTTGAGGTCCTTAAAGGAACCAAAAGGCGGTTCACTCACCTCCCATGGTTTTCATGTCATTCTCAGGCCATCCATGGCCGTCCGAGTAAGATCCTCCCATCTTCGGCTAAAACCTGTGGTTTTTAAGTCGATTCTCTCTCTCTCTCTCTTTTGGGTTCTCTCTCTGAAAACCTAATTTTAACGCTTGATTTCTTATATCTGCAATAGATCTGGGTATATTCCGAGTTATTTTATTGTTTTCCTTAAAAGATTTTTTGATTTCTCTAAAACGACTCTTTATCTTCAAACTAGGGTTTCTTAACCCCTTTTCAAAATGGGGTTTCCTTCTGATTTTAGTATTATTCTATGATTTTCACTATGTTTAAACGTTTAAGTTTTTCCCCTTTTGTCTACCTTATTATGTTAAAACCTAAGTTTCTTGGTCTTAATCATGGGTTCTGAGTCTGTTCTTGCTTACTTGTTCATCTGATTTATTAGTATGTCTGTTATTTATGAATTCGTTCTTGAGTTTTCTGTGATTTTACCTTATTTTGCTTATTAGAGTTTCTGATTCTTTAGTTCTTCCGCCTATATCATGTTTATTCTGTCAATTCGTACTATGCTCTATGTGAATCCCTAATTTTGTATGATTTTACCCTATTTGGCTTATTGGGGTTTCTGATTTTGCCTATTATGTGTTTATTCCGCTTGTTCTCATAAATTTGTGTTAATTTCTCCTAAATCAGTACTATTTGCTATTTTTGAATCTTTGACTCTATGTGATTGATCCTTCACTGATTTTTTGTGATATTCTCTACTGATTTTAACCTTTAAGATATTTTCTTACCTTAATCTATGGTCGAGCATGATGTCAACTGATTCTTAAGTATTTTCCTTAATTAGAATATAATGAATCTAGCCTCTATTACATGTTCTATACTTATGTTATGCTGAAACTATTTCCTTATGTGTTATATTCAGCCTTATATGATTTTCTTCCTTACTTATTATCTGCATATTAATGTTTGAAGCTAACTCCTTAATTAAAGGGAGTACTTATACTGATTTCATTCTAATTGGTACATAGTTCCATAATTACTACTTAACTATGATTCTTGCCTTATTTTCTACCTAGTCTTAAATTATATATACACTGCTTTTTCATTCAAACACAAGAACACATGGCTCAAAACTCTCTCGTGTACAAAAATACTCTCTTCTGCTCTCCTTCTGGTTACTAGTTATTATCAGCCGACTGCAAGCCAAGGCTGATTATTCTACCCCCTTACTCTTCATTCTTTGTTTGCTATCTCTTATACTATGTCCTAATTTCAGTTTAAGTTTCAAAAACAACATGTTTCGTTTAGTACTTCAATTCATCATGTTTCTAATATGTTTTTACCTATGGTTTTGCTGTGATGTCTGCAGTTGACCTGCTTGAACTGTTGTTCACTTAGCATGTTATGTACTCCCCTCCCTTAGACTCAGCATGCTTATGAAATGCTATCCCCCTTTTAGTATACCTCAATATGATTCTGCCTTACTTATGCTTCTCTGATTATTGGCATGAACTTTTCTGTGACAAAACAATTTGTACCTTATGTTATTCGGTTCTGAGTAATCCTAAAGTTTATGATATATCCTTGGTCCTTGGATGCCCCCTAGCATATTGTTGATTATGTACTTAAGTGTTCCTGAAACTATGTTCTTGCCTATGTGCCTTATGTGTCCCCAATCCCCCATTACCCCTGTTTGGTATTGCTGAACCTACCTTGGTTATGTGTTCTTTGGTTGTGTATGAACCTGTTTTTGGAGCTATGTCTGGACAGTTGCTTGCTGCTCTACTCTCTTTTCAAAAACTATTTTACTACATAACTCTTTAGTTCTTTACAAAATCTTTCAAACAAGTCTCTTTTCAAACTGTTTTCCTACTCAATCTTTTCAAAACTATGTCAAGCACTCTCGCTCTACTTTTAGATATTTAAGTTCTATCCCTCTAATGTGTGACTGCTTAGGGATCCCTATGAGATCCCTCTGAACTCTGATGCATTAGAGTTGGCCTTTTCACACTGCACTTACTCAATTATGGTTATGAAATCTGGGTGTGAGCACTGCCCAGGATCTCTTGAGGCCCTTAGGGAACTCTGACACACCCGGATATGAGAAAGGCTATGAAACATTTGGGCACTTGAGGTCCTGGAAGTCTGGGCCAGTTTTCAGGCTCTCTATAGTTTAACTTCTTCTTTTCCTTTATCTATTTACGTAATTTATTCAGCTGGTCTGTAATATTTATTTATAAATAAATATTGGAGATGGCTAGTGAAATGGGAGGGGATAGCCATATATGCCACTGGGTAGAAATCATGCCTTAAGCTTTACATTTCCTATATCTGCATTAGAATCCATGCTTAGGATCAACATGCCAAACATGCATTAGATATCATGTCTTTAAAGCTTTTTCATGTTTATTGCTTTAACATACAACGTACCTCAATTTATGCTTATGCCTACCACTTAGAAATTCTGCTCCTTAGGCGATAAAATTAATACTCCCGTGCATTCATGAATCATTCTTAACAACTCTGTAATTCTCTGTGCATTTTAGAAATCATGCTTTAGGAATCCTATGCATCCTGAAATTATATCCTAGCCACCCTGCAATCACGTGTGCATACTAGATACTATGATCTAGGATTTCGTTTACATTTACCTAACTACGCCTAGTTTAAACTGCTGATTCATGAAAAGGTATAAAATAGCCTCGCACATGATTATCATGTCTGTTCTTAATAGAAATTGGTAACTATCGCATTCTCAGATTTACATCACTTAGAACATCATGTTTTAGGTAAAACAACCTTTGAACTGTTTAATAATTCTGGTAGCCACTATGCACAACCCCACACCTAAGAAAGTCTTAGGTAATCAATCTCTTAAAAATAAACATTGTTTTGATTGTGTTTGCTGCCTAAGGGCTAACAGGTTTTTTTTAAAACCAGTAGGCAAGCTGATTAGGTCCTTGCTATTGAGTTTATAAACAAGTTGCATACTTCAGCGCATTGATATTCACTTAGATATACTGTCTTAGGATTCTGTCTAATAAAACTGCCTCTAGTTTTGTGTTTGAGACATGTTGTTTATGTCCAATATCTGTGGAGGTAAATCTGAGCCTTTTAAACTGCTTTTCCCTCATTTATTTGTAAAGTCCTATTTGTTGTTGCATGTCGCCTAGAATTTTATCCTTTTAACCTTAGGGAGTTTTGTCTAGAACTACCTATATTTAGAGGTCCTAAATTCCTCCAGGGCCATTAAGAAGGGACGGGTAACAGAACGCATAGAGGTCGTTAAATAAACTCGCTTAATAACCGCTAAGGGGTGGGAAAGGGTAGACATGGATATGATATCCGATGCGCTAATGCCACGAGTAGTCCCTCTTCTGAGAAGTGATTACCGGTTATTGTACTGATGTGATCCTATAGGATAAACAACCTAGGACCCCTCTATCCTTTACACATGTGTGCTTAGATTGAAAAACCTCCAGAACTTTGTATATGTGCTTAGACTTTAAATCTTTTAAACTTAAGCACATATGTGTGCTTGGACTGCAAATCTTCTCAAAACCTTCATCTATTTACCTATGTGTTTATTGCTTATATTCTATATGTTCACAAAGTTTGTTTGGGCCGGGAACCACAGTTGTGGACTTCGAGGGGCGCCTAACACCTTCCCCTTGAAGTAATTTCAAGCCCTTACCCTATCTCTAGTTATCTAATCTGTGTTTGTAAATAACCTTTGGTAGGTGTCCTAACGCACCTTAACCCGTTAGGTGGTGACTCTTCAATCCCCTTTCCTAAAAGGAAACGAGTTGTCCCAATAATGTCGAATACTCTGACCAATCCGAAAGAAGGGAGCGCGACAGCACCTGCGGCTGAAGGTCCGCACCTGCGAGCTCGCACCTACAGCCCTAGGCTCGCAGGTGCGGGCACACCAGAACTGGTGCACCAGTAGTGATTTCCTAAGTCTAAACACCCCGAAACCAATCTGAAACTCATCCGAGCCATCGGGGCTCCAAACCAAACATGGACACAACCTTAAAAACATCTTACAGACTTACTCGTGCGATCAAATCGCCAAAATAACATATTAAACAACGAATTTAGCATAAATATCTCAAAACATTCAAAGTTCAAATTTCACAACTACGGGTCCGAACCGCGTCCCCCCGTTTCTTACCAAATTTTATAGGCATAACTCAAATATCATATTAAACCTGTATCGGGCTCTGGAATCAAAATACGGGCCCGATACCATCAATTTCAAATATGATCAAATTTCCAAAAGCTCTTATATTTTCAGTAAAATTATTTCTTTCAAAATTCACTTCTCGGGCTTGGGACCTCGGAATTCGATTCCGGGCATACGCCCAAGTCCCATATTTTCCTACGGACCCTCCGGGGCCGTCAAATCACGGGTCCAGGTCTGTTTACCCAAAATATTGACCGAAGTCAATTTAGATTCAATTTTTTTTAAGACATAATTAGCATTTTTCTCAATTTTTCATATAAAAGCTTTCCGGATATACGCCCGGACTGTGCTCGCAAAACAAGGTGAGATAAAAGGAGGTTTTCAAGGCCTCAGAACATAGTTTTGACTTCTAAAACAGAAGATGACCTTTTGGGTCATCACATCGGGGCTCTAAACCAAACATGCATGGAAGTCTAAAAACATCATACGGACTTGCTCATGCGATCAAATCATGAAAATAACATCTTAAAATATGAATTTACTCTCAAAACTCATCATTTTTCCGAAGAACACTCAAATTTCACTATTTCTCAACTGGACGTCCGAACACGTCAAATAAATTTCGATTCTTACCAAATTTCACAAATGGGACTTAAACATCATAACAAACTTGTATCGAGCTCCAGAACCAAAATACGGGCCCGATACCAACGGTTTCAAACATTAATTTATTTCTTTATTTCATTAAAAATCCAGCAAAAATAATTTCTTTCAAAAATTGATTTCTAAGGGTAGGGACCTCGGAATTCAGTTTCGGGCAGACGCCCAAGTCCCATATTTTACTGCGGACCTCCCGAGATCGTCGGAAGACTGATTCGGATCCGTTTACTAAAAATGTTGAACACAGTCAACTAAAACCAAGTTTTAAATTCCAAAAATCTCTATTTCTCATATTTTCACGTAAAAGCTTTTCGGTTTCACGCCCGGACTGCGCACGCAAATCGAGATAATTAAAGTTAATCTTTTTATGGCCAATAAGCCTGGAATGGAATCTTAATTTATAAGATGACCCTTTGGGTCATCACAGTACACCCTATATTGCATATAAAAAGCTTCTTAACTAAAAGATGTGATCATATAGTAATAATAGATGGCTCAGAGTAAATTTTATCAGCTTAAAAGATGTGATCATATAGTAATAATAGATGGTAACTAAGAAAAAGTCCTAGTCTAAAACATGAAGTGTGTGCGAGATTTACGAGAGCAACTTTTGAAAGCTCCACCAAATCTTGCAATAAACTTATTGATGCATTTCAATTTATTGAGCTTTTAATTCTTTCTTTCATATGCAGAAAAATGGAGAAGTTATATATACAACATTAATTGATTTAGTCATTTATGAATTGTTTAAGCAAAGTTAAATTAGTTGGAAGGTGACAACTCTCCTGAAACGAAAGGCATTGGCTGCACCACGAATTACACATGCATTATAGGAGGATAGTCAATTAATTGAGCCATAAATTCCTGCCCTATCAGTTTTTTCCATTAATTCCTAGAGTTGCAAATTGAAATGCGATGTTTATAGTAATTAATACGCTACATACCCAAGTGAATTAAACTTTTTTTTTTCATAGAATTAATTCGGACATTAATAGTTGATTATTAGTCATTGATTTCCATAGCTGTTGATATAATAGCTAGCCTCCCAGAGATAACTATGAAACTCTATGCACAACTATAACATAATGGAGGTGAGCACAAATTGATTCGATTTTTCAGGAATTTTAGATCAAGCTTCTGATAAACTTTGATTTTCTGCTAGCCCAGCACTAACTGTTCGATATTCTTACTTTCTTTAAGACGCTAACTTCCACAGCAGCTAAGAATTATCTCAGATTTTCCGGCTAAGTGACTCTCGAAAGTCGTCTTTTGTATCGCGTCAAGAGAAATGACATAGATAAGATCATTGCTTAAAGAGTTTCATTGTCGAATTGATCTCGAAATTGGATCCCANACATTATTATTTTTTGCAAAGAAAAAAAATAACTGTTAGAATCGACGGACTATTTTTTTCTTTATACACAATATTTCGAGCTTATGAGCATGTCACTGACTGTAATATCACTCCTTCACATATAAAAACTGATTTAGGACATTTAGATGGTAATTAATGTGTGCCTCATCATATGTTTCCCATAGATTATTTTACATATTGCCCTTTCTTCGTCCTATTTTCTTGAATATTATTCACTGATCAAGGAACATTGTGTTAGATCACATTATACTCCAATCTCCAAAAGCTTTATCAAACAACAATTTTCAATTTCACCAAAAACTTATTAATCAATAAGATACAGTCACACTTCTTTATAAAAATTAAGATTTTTCGGAACTAAATGTCATGTTTTGTATATGTTCTCTATAATAACAATTTGTTATAATAATATTCAAAAATATTTAGAACAAACGAGAATATTATAGAAGGATTTGACTGTATCAGATATCAGACAGTAAAATGGTTAGGTTGTTGACGTCTTTTCTTTTCCTTGAACCAACTTATTCAACAGTACTATAGCTGAGACAGCTGTTGTGATTATTGATTTAAGCTTCTATCTGTTTGTCTCTCTTTTGCTTGGTTTCTTTGGATATACTGTACTGCTGTCGATTATTTGTAGAGGAAATACTTCCCATGTTGTGAAAGTTTCCAATTGCAAATTAACTTCAGTGTCATATCACATACTACATTTTTGTGTATTTTACACCTATCTTAGCGTGTGGTCAGTGTTGAGTCTAAGAACTCGAATTACCTTACAAATTTCTTGAACCAAGGAGTACATTTTTTGCCAAATCTTTACCTTGCGTATTATATTAATCCACGCATACATTATTGGTTTATAACTAAATGGTCCTTAGAGCTTTAGTGTGATATGTTGATTAGCATGTAGAGGCGGATTCAGAATTTAAATTTTATGGATTCAACTTTTAGATTTGCCCCATTATAATCTTAAAGTATGGGTTCATCTCTATTATTTATTGCAATTTTGATAAATTTGTACACATGAATTTATGCTTCGCATTGAAAGTTATGGGTTCAATTGAACCCGTACCTATTACCTTACATCTGCCCCTGTCAGTATGCATAATATTCTACTTCAGTAACAGTTAGGGGATGGTAAACGGGTGGGTCGAAAATGGGTAATGCAATTATCCGACCCGACTCATATTGTATACAGATAGAAAATGGGTTAACCGACGGGTAATATGGATATCCATATTATTCATGGCTTCTTCAATAAGATCTTATTTAAGAGAATTTCTAGTCTCCCAAACTTGAAGAACCCTCGATTGAGTATTTGCAAGAGTAAAAGTTAAACACATTGGTTATCCATTTTTTAAATTGATAATTTGAATCTTATCCATATTTGACCCATTTTTAAAAATTCATTATTCAACCTATTTTTAAGTAGATAATATGGATGCATAACTATTTTTTTTAATCCATTTTGCCTCCAATAGTAACAATTGTTATAGCACAATAACTTATTATCAATTAACAAGCAAGCACAGCATTAGTGGCGGTGCTAGAAATTTTAATAATTAAGGGGTTTTTTGGCACAATGGTGGGATAGGTTAGGATATGATTAGTTATTCCACCTTCTATATGGGATAACTAATCCCACCATTTAGTATAAAAGTTATTATCGGATTAGCTAATGCCCCAAACCAAACATAGGATAATGTTAATCCTAAACTTTAATGCAGGATTATTATCTTCATCCCATGTACCAAACGACCCCCGAGGGATTAAAAAGTGCGAAAACTCCACAGCAAGATTCAAACTTGTGATCCCAAAACAATTCTAAAAACGACATTTATCACTAGGGATGGGCATTCGAGCAATTCGGATTGAATACAGAAATTTCAGTTTGAATTTTTTATTTTCGAATTAAAGAAATGACAATCTAAATTTAATCCAAATAAATTCGGATTGGGCCAAATTTTTTTAAGTTTGGATTCAGATTAATTCGTTTGGATATTTTGGATTTTCGGTTTTGAGCTTATAAGTTGGGATGTTTCTCCTTTCTACGATAATGAACATACAAATGAAGTATTCATATTAAATTGCCTAAAAAGTTCCCCATTTTCACCCCAATCATCCAAATAAAGTATTCAAATAATGAAATCATCACCAAGGAAATACAACAAAGACGTTAGTAAGGTCGATAAGAAGTAGCAATAGTAAAATCATGTCCAAATAAAAAAGTATTATGATAGTAATTTAATAGTTAGTATTGAATATATGAGATTATGTCTAATGATTAGGATATTGGACATGTTACTATTGGTATATGAATAATGGACTAAATATAAAATATAAAAATATTGGAGAACCAAATCAATTATCCAATCCAAAATCCAAAAATTTAAAAAGTAAATCCGAAATCCAAAAAAATCAAACCACAAATCCAAACAATTCGAATTTCAGTTTGGATTTTGGGTTTGTCCGAACTATGTACACCCCTATTTATCTCAGAAGTTTTCCTTGTGATAAAGAAGATTCAATGATTTATATATATTTAGATAAAAATATTTTTAGCTATTTATTTATTGACAAAAGGGATACAATTGACTCCAAATTTTACTTATTCAAGTACATATTTATGTTAGTGGTGAAAAATATCCTATATAACAACACTTCTCTATAACAATATCCTATATAACAACACTTCTTTATAAAAGTCATATTTTTTCGGAACTAATTTATATGTTATGTTATAATATATGTTATCTATAATAATATATTTGCTATAACATTCAAAAATATTCGGAACAAACAAGATTGTTATAGAGAGGTTTGACACTATATAAGCAAGAGCAAAGCTAGCAAACACTCAGATTAAATGGCATAAAATGATGAAAATGTCCAAACTTCTCATGACAAGTAATCGAGAAAATTACGACAAACATAGGTTACTTAAAGCCCTTGCCAAATTTCAAAATTAGAACTTGTTAACAAATTAAAAAGAGTGACTTTAATTATATCACCAATTCTTACCCAAATTAAATCCTCAATAAGTTCGTTCGCTACCCTCACTTCTAGCTATTCTTGGAAGCCAAGCCAAAAACCATAATTTGTGCCTTTGCCAAATTAGTACGTTTTCTTAGCCAATTATATAATCCCACATAATATTCTTTAGAGGAAAGACTTAATTATTTGTTGATCTTAAGGTTGCCACTTTGCAATTCCATACAACTGGAACGCATAATCTTAAATGAGTCCTAATTCAAAGACTCAATAGAATATTCTAATAGACGGTCATACCTTTCTATAATAATATTCCTATATAATAATATTTTACTATAAAAGTTAAGCTTTTTCGAAATTAATTTTAATATTATGTTATGATATATATTTTTTATAATATCAAAAAATATTCGGAATAAACGAGACTATTATAGAGAGATTTGACTCCATTTCGATTCTTTTCAGACCGATAATAAGTTAAGTGGACTAACGTCTTCACGTGCTAATACGTTTGACCATAGGGGTTATTATTAACCTAACAAGGAAAAACTTAATCTTTTTTATAAGGTCATTATCACGGGATACTATTTTCTATTATGTTCTATATGATTTTTGAAATCTTCAAAGTTGGAACCTTCTATTTACGGAGTAAAAAGAAATTAGATAAGCAGTGAGTAAAATATCACTAGATTTATAGAGGAAAACTAAAAAAGATACATAATGATAATCCGTATTTTCATTTTAAGGAAAATAGACACATAAAGCAAAGTATAACTTTGTAATCTTAGAACTTCTCTTTCTGTTTTGATCTCGAATTCTGTAGTAATATAATGGTACAGATAATTTTTTACCGTTGTCTCTCTTCTCCTTTCTTTTTTTACTATGTGAGTATCATTTTCATTTTGCACCATGAATTTGGTCTGATTTGCTTCAATTAAAACTTCTCATAGTATGATTCAGTTTGTACCAACTGATTTTTCAGAACTATAGTTTGAGTGATGGTGGAGTGAAGAGGCGGATCCAGGATTTAAATCTTGTGAGTTCAACGCTTGAAGGTTTTAGCAGTAAACTCATTATATTTTATAATTTTAATTAATTATTATATATAAATTTTTATTTCGCGTCGAAAGTTATAGGTTCAATTGAACCCGTCGATAATACACCATTCGTTGTGCATGACTGATGATGCATTATCTGTAGATTAAGGTAACAAAGATTGTGTTAAGTCAAATCAAGTGAGATTTGCAAAACAACACTTTTGCTAAGCATGTTTTCAAGTCACGTTATACGGAGACATGTTCCCTTTCGTCTACCGAAGGGAAATACACGGCGCCGTTGTTTTTGATTTTGCCCCCTTGAAACCCCAATAGACAAACCCTGTTTCGAACTTTCATGTATGATTTCCAATTATTTTTGCCTAGTTTAAGTATAAGTTCTTCAAAGTTACTGGAATAGGAAAAATCCAGTTCGGTGCATGATATATACATTCCATATTCACGTAGGGTACGGTGAAGAATCGCACCTCAAAAGCTCCGATGTAAGTAACCTACTTTAATACAACATGAGTGACTCGATCATTCTACGATTCGTACTTGTGACCTATAAGTCACACGGAAACAAATTTTTTCGGTCCACGATAAGTAACCAATTTATTTTTGACACACCTATTAAGAAAATATAAACTACTAAAAAAATATATTTACTAAATTAACTTTAACTAATTATTACCTTGACATATTAGAATATGTAAATAAGCACAATTAGAAAAATAAAATTAATTTCTACTTAATTATATAAATAAATAATTATTTTAGATCAAAATAAAAAGATAAAATAATCACTTATTATTCACCGAATGAAGTAGTAATTTTCGAAAAGAAAATAAGATGAGAAACAGCTCCAATTAAAGTTTCGCGCCAGGAAGTTTAAACAGTCAAAAAAGAAAAAGAGGGAAGATTCAGAAATTACGGGGTTCTCAAAAAATCCAGAAAATCTAACCCAAAAAACAACAGTCTGAACTGGACTCCACGTGTCAAATAACATAACAGATCACCTCGTACCTTACCCTTTGGTCTTCCTCAAAAGTCATTTCTCATTTTGGATTGGATGTTCTTTTCTGATGAATTTAAATCATACGCATAGTTTCTGTCAACTTTTTTACACCATCAAATTATTTTTATTTATTGTAGAGGTAACTTAAAATATTTTCATGATTAATACTTTTGTATGTAAAAAGATATACGTATAGATATATTTTAAAATATTTGATAACTATAAAAAACTAATATAAATATTTTTTACACTGTATTTCCCTTTTTACCCTCTTATAAAATTCCTTCTTTTTTGTGTCCAAAACGTAATATCCACGTCAAAATATTAGTGGGTCCCAATTCTCATTCTCATTTGTTTGATCTCTCTTTGTTGTGACATGCTTGCCCCCACCGTCCGATTTGGCGGGAACATGATGCCACCCTCTTTCCCGCCATTACTTCAAATTAAAGTCGGCAAGTAGTTAGTAGTCAACTGCCGCAATTGTCTTTGTAACCGCCGTTTCCTCGCCGTTATCTAACCTCCCAGTGACAGTTATCCACGTCGATGGGATCAAAGAATCCGATACTTTCAAAGTTGGAGTAAAAATTTTACAGTGTAAAAATTTATTAAAATTCTAATAAGTAGTAAATATAAATTTATAACTGTAAAAATATATAGTGGATTTAGGCTTAATGTGAAGAACTTGAGGTTTATTCACATAGTATAATTCTGTATCCGTCTATGATTACTGAACCTAACAATGCTAATAAAAAGAAATATAGTCCAAGAAATAGCTTGTAGTCGAGAAAATACAATTCAATTTCAATTTGAATTCCTAATATTCTTATGATAATTTCTGTTTGCTTAGTATTGCAATTATCCATCATGTCAGGCATTACTTTTACCTGTTAAATCTACTAGGATCTTCCTTTATTTAGAGTATATCTTGTTATTTATTATTTGGAAGAAAAAAGACTGCAACAAGAAAAGATAAGGGATTTTGGTTAAAATAACGAAGGGAACAGATTAAAGAGGAAGATTGAAGTTTGAAATTGTCTGGTGGAGCAGGGGATTAATTTATTAACGGCGTTAAAGGACGTGCCACGTCCGAGTAAATGGCAGAGACAACGGCCAATCAGGAACGTGTTTTCTGTACGGCATGCACGTGATTGTCGGAACAAGTTGGGTCCCATGTTCTAGGAGTATTTGCGACAACACCATTTAAGTTTTACATTCTTTTTATATTTTATACAAGAGTGTTTTTCTTTTTTCTCTCTCCGTTAAGAGCAAAAGTGGGAAAGTGTTGGAAATTTAGAGGTCGTTCAGTAGAGAAAATAATATATGCATTAGTTTTATATATAAAATAAAATTTTACTTGGTATATTTTTTTAACTTATATATAATTAATATAAGTATTAATTATATATTATATTTGATATTATTTTATGTATAATTAATACATAGCAAATTATGATATTAGCAATATCAAGACTATTAATTACTAGTGAAATTTTTTGCGCTTCGCGCAGTTATAAGAAATATCACTAAATTAAAAAAAAAACATAACGACATATAGTGAATGAGAGGGATAAAAAGATAATTCTACATATTGATAAATCATATACTTAGTATTTTTACTTAGAATTAGATTTAACGTTATTGCATCTTTTTTCCTGATTTCCTTTTTTAAAAGGAAACAAAAGAGAAAGGATTATTAAGAAAAAAATTTCACTTACATATATTATAATAAATGAGGAGAAAGTGAGAGATTAATACATGATTTTTTAAGTACAATTATATATTAGAGGCATGTAAGTAGATAATCTTCTCATTAGATAGTAAACATCGGCTTTTCTAAAATTTATCATAGTCAAATAAAAGAAATATGAAATAAAAGTAAATAAACTAATAACGAAGAGAAGATAAAACAAAAGAAATATGTGAAAATTGCAGTCTATTCTTTTTTTTATTCCTTCTCGTATGCCATTTTAGCTTTCATGTTTGTCTTTTCTTTTTTATTCATTAGTTTCCATCTCATATTCTCCATTCCAAGAAGAACAGAGTACTTCACTTTATAATACTTGCTCAATTATTTGTATCCTCTCAGCAAAATTAAAAAGTTTTTTTTTGTTTTACAAATAATAGACAATTCAAAAAAGAAAATCAAAACATAACTTTTAGAAAGAAAGATAATTATTACAATACTTTAAAAGAATCAAAAGTTACATAGTAGACCAAATAATTTATTTTATTTTATCATACATATGATATGTGTTCCAATCATACAAATAAAATAACTACTTACTTTATAAAAATTACAAGGAGAAATGAAGTAGAAAATAATTTCTATTTTACAAGAAACAACACATGCCGATGACTCAACAAGAAGAACCTGTGCCTTCTGTGACTTTTAGCTCTAACACTTTTTACTCGTTAAATGAAATAAGAAGAGTTGCCAAAATATTCAATGAAGGGCGTATTTGAATGTTTAAAATTTATCCCTTTTACACAATGAATTGTTATTGATTAGTAGTTAGCAAACTTTCAACAAAGTTTAACTCATAAGTAATTAATTTGAGTCTAAATGAAAATACAAACTTGTGAAAAACAAAAGTTGATAGAAAATAAAGCGAAAGAGAACACATGGGAAAGTAAATAGAGAATAAAAAGATATAACTTGAGACCTTAATCTTAAGAAAATAGAAGGAAATAGAAATGCAAATCAGTGTATAATTTTTCGTGTTCTTGTCGACTCCCGTAATATCGATCATTATTCAAGAGCCTTCTTCTTCAAGCCAAACTAAAACATGAACCGGATGTTGCAGTAAATATGATAACATTACTATTTCAAATAAGTCAGAAAATAATACAGACACAAAGGGCTTCAACAAGAAAGTCGTTTCGATCCAATAGAAATGATAGTCTTGGGTAGGGGTCTCATGAAACAAAGTTATGAATTTATATAGGAAAAAATAGATGAATACCATAAGGTATTTTAATTTTTAAATTAAATATTTGGGGGTTATGAATATGAAAAGTATGTGAGTTATGGATATTATTAAAAGTAGAAGTTAAGGTAGTATGAGTTATGAAAATGAGAGAAATGAAGGGGAAGATTAAAAAAATGAGATAAATTATCATAAACTTACATATTAAATTTTTGGAGGTTATGAATATGAAAGGGATTGGAGTTATTGAGACTATTAAAAGTATAGGTTATGAAGATAAAAAGTTGTGAGTTATGAAAATAAAATTTTTAATTTTATTATAAAATAAAGTGAAAGAATGATGAAAAATCTCAAAAAAGGAGAAAAAAGATAAATATATTTCTTGGCCTAGGAGAGGTCACCTCACTTTTTTATTGTCCACTTTTTTATATATATATACATGCATTAGCATGGTTAAAGGCCAAATTGTCACTAAAGTCTTTTAAAGCTAAAGAATATGGAGGGCATTTTTGTAAACAGATAATTTTCTTAAAAATTATGTAATGGATTTTAATTTTTAATACACCACACCAAACAATAGATAAGAAATAACATGTGCATAACTAATACTTATCTTACTAACTCATGCATCCCGCAACCATTACACCTTATTCAACATTATTCTTATACACCCTACCAAACGACCCCTTAAGATATTCTCCATCACTTAAAGCTAACTCAATGGATAAATTATGATAAGTTTTTGTTAGAAACTCTTTTCTTCACTCAAACCCACAAAGATTTCATTCACATGAATGTGATGTTACGGAATTGTTATAATATTGATGAACACCAATAGAATTATTAATTGCAAATGTAAAAACTAGAAAGCAATTTTGATACGCTTATGCCTACTAGTCTTTGCTCTTTTTCTTTTATAATCATTTGGTATTCAAGATTTAGTGATTCAGAATTGACGTTGCGTGAAGCTCATTAAAGGAAAGGAAAACGCTCTTTATAATAAGTTTTTTTTATTTTTAAAATTCCAACTCGAGACTTATTATTAATGACAGAGAGATCGATCTCTAACCCTAGCTAAATGATTTATACTCATTACTAATCATACTATATATCCATTTGGGTCTGAATGAATGTGTGTATTTAAAGAAAGGAATATTGTTTATGCTAGAGTATATCCATTATTGTTTAGCCGCATTCCGTTTCCACAAACAACTTGAATATTAGAATTTTCAATAGTAATCAGTAAATTATTTTTAAAAACGTCGTGCTAAATACATGCCTGAGAAAAACAATTAAAATCATACATTCTTTCAGATTGAGTAGACAGCGTGCTTCCACGAACATATGTCAAGTAATGCTCGTGAGGTTGTATGCCATGACTCATTGAATAATGCTATATATGGATAAACAACTAGCAATCTTCATTCAATGTTTTCTTTTTAAATACAGTGGTGGATCTAAACAATTGATCCACAATTGACTCGAGATATTATAGTATATAAGAAGATTTAACAATTCGATATTTAAAACCTAATGACACGATTAATTACTTCAAATGTGCGCCTTAGAAATTTCACACTGAGTGCACGCTCTCTACCAAAGGTGACAGTGTCACTAGGGTTTAAACTTGCGACTTTTAGTTAAGCTAGAGGAATTTTATATATACATATATATGGACATGTAAATATTTCACTGGCCGTGATGTACAAAATGCCTTGTTGTCACGTGATTTAGGCAGAGAAATGAATAGGTACTTAGTACTATTTCAACTTGACAAAGAAAAGTAGTAAATGGGAGATGCTTCATTCTTTTAATACTGTCACTGCTCTTTTCCTTGTTAGGTATTGATGTTATGGAGACTGCAAAACCTAAGTTTATTACTAGAACGTGGAACGGTGAGGCACACGTTATATACAAGTTCATTTATCGTTACTAAAAAAATATATATTTATATGTCCAATAAAGAAAAACACTTATATATCACAATAAAACTTTTGGTATATGGGTTATTAAGTTAGGTACATATAGAATGTGGCTGCTGGAGTGAGAGTAATAATGTTGTGGTGATGGGTTTGCAGTATTAAAAGTTAAGAATATCAAGTGATCGACATAAGAATCATGGATAATTGTAAAGAAAAATGATTCAAAGTGCATCAAGTTAATCATATAGGAGTATAAGTTATTTTCCTCCGTTTGGTTTATACATTTTCCTTAAGGACCTAACTATTTGCAAAGCCACCAATTGGATAAAATAATTAAAAAATAATTGTAAATAAATTAGCGACCAACGTTGGTCGCTTTTTGGTCGATAATGTGATCAAAATGCTGATCAGACTGGTCAGACTTGCTTGGTCAAATAAATATTAAAATTAGCGACCAATTTTGGTCGTCAAAGTGGGACCCAGTTATAAAATTTTTAAGAATTATATTATTATTTTAAAAAATTATTAAATTTCAAATTAGCGACCAAAGTTGGTCGCTTATGAAAGTGGAAGCAGATAGAGACCAACTTTGGTCGCTAATCTGGGACCCAGATATAAAATTTTATTAATTATATTATTCTTTAAAAAAAAATTATAAAATATAAATAAATATAATTTAAAATTAGCGAACAAAGTTGGTCGCTTAATAAAGGGAAGCAGATAGAGACCAATTTCGGTCGCTAATCTGGGACCCAGTTCTAACGTTTAATAATTATATTATTATTTTAAATATTTTACAAAATATAAAATAAATCTTATTTATAGTTAGCGACCAACTTTGGTCGCTAATTTTGATTTCTGTATAAAAAGCGACCAAAGTTGGTCTCTTTTCAGGTCAACATTGGTCAAATTAAAAATCACTTTTATATTTACTATCTAAATAATATAAATGTAATACGTTAAAACTTTTGTAATACAAGAGATGAATACACTAAAATATAATCTAACATGCTATATATGTAGTTAA
>ML365834.1:0-15262 GCA_005239505.1 Nicotiana paniculata
CACTTTAATTGGAAGAACTCCCATACCCCTTTTGGGGCGTATAATAAAGGAGGTGTGACAGTCCCAAAGTAAATATGTAGAACAGGGGGATCTATCGGAATACCTTTTCGTAGTCCTGAAGTAAATATGCAGCTCAAACAACGGAAATAACAGTTATAGCAAGAGAACCTACAGTTTAGACTAAGCACAGGTCAAGAAAAACAAGAAATTTCACTAAACATGCTGCACAGAGTTCAGATAAGAAATTAAGGCAAGTAGACATGCTATTCTAAGCTAACAAGATACTACACATACTGATATAACACAAATAAGAAGAAGAACATGTTATTATTCAGTGAAAATCGGGTTTTAACACCAATTCTCCCGTGTACGTACTCGTCACCTCACGTACATGACGCTCACATATCTAAACTAGTACCAATCCTAAGGAGAGTTCCCCCACACAAGGTTAGGCAAGCCACTTACCTCGAACCAAGCTCAATCACTCGATAACAATGCCTTTTCTACGAATATCTGACTCCTAATGGCCCATATCTAGACAAAAGAAATTACATATCATAAGTATAATTTTTTTTTTGGTAATTAAAATCTTTTATTTACTAGTAATATTTACAATGCTTTGCTCAAACCTATTTGGACATAAGCCCCAGGTTTTAGCCATTCAACTAACTGTCCTCATGACTAACTACTCTACTACTATTTAAGCCATCTAACTGAACATTAGTATAGTAGTTAAGCTCCATCAATCTTCGCTGTCGTCGCAACTTAGAAGCTCCTCGACCATGCACATCCTGTGTTATTATTTTACTTAGTACTGCTGCTGATCGTTTCTTTACTTGGAAAATTCTGCCATTTCTCTCTTGCCATATGTAGTAAGAGTTAGTTTGTATAGTTCAGCTGTTGTGCTCCTCCCCTTGTATTGTCTTTCAGCCCACTCAATCTCATTTTTCCATGGCATCGCTTGTCTATGAATCCCTTGTCATTGTAGCATTGTTGTCCATACTCGTGATGAATAAGAACAAATAAAAAATAGGTGATCAATGGTCTCCTCCTCTGTGTTACAAAGTGAACAAGTTGTATCTTCCACATAGCCCCATCTGCTCAGTCTATCTTTAGTTAATAGTCTTCTATGTACATCCAGATATAATGTGAAGATCCACTTTGGCAACCCAGCATTGTTGCATACTAGCTTCCTCCATGACACTTTATCAAATTCACCTCTATGCTTCACATACATGGACTTGATGGAGAACTTTCTCATTCCCTCTACATCCTCCTCTGTATAACCAGCTTCCTCAAAGTATTGCTTGGCTTTCAGTACCTTCTGCACAATCCATGAAGCTTGTTTAGGTTCAATGTTCCACAGTGAATTCTGCTTCTTGTAGTATATATGTATCCATTGTACCCACATCTTATCTTTTTTCTTACATAAATTTCATAGAAGCTTGCATATAGCTGCCTTATTCCATGCCTCTATATCAAGAAAGTTTAGGCCACCTGCTTCTTTAGGTTGACATAACTTGTCCCATGATAGTAATGCTTTCTTTGACACTTCCACCCCTCCAGTCTAAAGAAATGTTCGACACACACTTTCAATAAGTTGGATCAGCTTCTTTGGCAACAGAAACACTTGGGACCAAAAAACTTGAATAGAGAAATGTAAACTTTTAATTAGTTGAATTCTCCCTGCATAGGACAGAAATCTTAAGGTCCAAGACTGAATTCTCCCTAACATCTTTTCAATTATAGGCTGCCATTGCACCAATGATAATCTCTTGGTACTTAGTGGCACTCCCGAGTATCTAACTGGCAGTGTCCCTTTTACAAAGCCTAGGACTTGTAGTATCTCCTGTTGCTTGTCAGCATGCACTCCACCAAAAAATATAGAGCTTTTATCAGCATTGTGAACACCCAATTTTTTCCCTACAAGGAAATTACTCCTAAAAATAATCAAAAATAGTTTTAATAAATTTTAGGAACTTTTCTTTATTTAGTTTCATTCCATGCATGTTTAATATTTCTAAAATCATAAAAACAAAAAATTCATAAAAAAAGTTCGAATCTTGATTTCATTAGCATGTTAGATTTTAAACTTCATTTTAGGATTTAATTACATTGTAAATTCATCTTCTAAAAATCAAAATTGCATTCGTAGATCAAATAATTAATTAGTTGCATTAGTCCATGATTATATAAAATAAAATAAATAGGCTAGCCATATAAAAATTAGATTCAATTGAAGTTTGAGTTTTAAATGGCTAGAGTTTGCAAACTCTGATATTTAAAAGAAAGAAAAGAGTTGGGCTTACCTTCATTGCATTAATTTGGACCCCAAAATCAGTGGCCCAATATCTTAAAAGATCTACCCAAGCCCAAATTGGAAGCCCACACCCGCTAACCCCAAATCGCCTCTATTTAGAACCCCATTTTCTGAAGACCTAAGGGGGGCTAGACCTAAAAAAAATCAGAAAAAAAGATCTGGCTATCCCCTAAGCGCCATTTCCCCCTTTTTCCTTTCTTCCTCACCTTGTTGACTAATACACACACAGACACATTAGGGACCTAGGAGACCCCCCATCTAAAAAAAGCCCTAGCAGCCTTCTGCTTTCTTTCTGCAGAGAAGAAACCTCCTTCTTCACAGCTGAGAAGAACGAAAATCCTCTCCAAAAATAGAGCCTCCGCTGACCTATTCTTCTCCATTCTCTCACACGCACACACTCAGATCTCACACACACTCACCATCACACTCACACGGGGATGGCGGTTTACCCACTCGCGTTTTGAACACCCATAACTGAACGAAAGATAGGAAAATTAAAATGAAAGGTCTTGAAATCAAAAGCCCAAAAGATAGAAAGAAAAGCTGGAATTTCCAATGCGGTTTAAAGAGTCCGATTTCGTGAGCCATGAAATTGCTGTTTTTGTCGCTGATTTTAGCTGATTCTGTGTTGCTAAGCTCTGTTCAAACCCTTTCACCCTTATTTGGTTCTGTTTTGCTTGTTACGCTACTGCCATGTACTTCTTATGAACCTCAAATTTTTAATTGGATAGGAAATGTGTCTATGATGGAAGATGCATGTGGATTATGAAGTTAATGAAATAGTTTTGTTCAGCTTTAAATCTTTGTTGTTCTATCTCTGTTTAATGCTTTGTATCCTCTCACTGTATTGACGTTCACCTAAGGAGGAAAATTATTTGAGTACTAATATTAAGAATGATGAATCAGCTGTTGTTTTCTTCAATATTTTATTTGTTTTGTTAATTCAGAATATTCCCTTTTTTCTTATTTTTGCACTGTGCATTTCTATGTGTGTATTTTTTGGTCAAATATCGTAATTATTGAGTGCACATATTTGTACTGTTTCTTTTCTTTGAAATCAGTAGTGTTAGATTTCTTGTTTGGCCTTTAATAAAAGTGGTACCAGATGGTTAACTAAAATAAGTTCACTTTGAAGATTTCTATAAAATGGTAATTTAGCTTAGATTTATCAATTGAAAAGGACGTTATTAGGAGCACTGAAAGAAATTTGTTCTTTTGTTAAATTTTAGAACAGAACTAAGGCTCATATGATGAATAATCCGTAAAGTCACAATTTATTCCTTGATCTCGATTGCAAGTTATAAAGTTAGAGTTTGTAGTCTGTTTTAGACGCAATTAATAAATTATCGTGGTCATGGGTACGGTTCCCGTGGCATGTTCACGATACGTAATCCTATTTTGGGTGTGCATTTCATGTGACCCGACCATAACTTCGAACAATATTAAAATCACACGTAGCAATCGCGGGTGCATTTCATGTGACGTGGTCGCGATGTGTTCAAAAACAACAAGTGCACGCCATCGTGACTTGTCTAAGATAAATCCATAAACGTCCTAATTTATCTCAAAACTAAAATGCTCATTCAAATAGAAAACATAAAGAATAATCAAAGATCTCCTCAAATAGGCACTATAAAACCGCCACGACCATAGTCTTGACTACGTAATCTACACTCGGGTGCGACAACTCATGTCCCCGTCTTCAACTTCAAATTATAATAAAAATCACATGTTGCAATTGCGGGTGCATTTCATGTGGCGTAGTTATAATGTGTCCAAAAAACAAGCAGGTGCACGCCATCGTGACTTGTTTCAAGATAAATCTGTAAATACTAAAAGCGGTTAAAAATTAAACGGCTAAATGCATAATAGGTTAAATCATGTAAATAATCAGACAATTTAGGCCAAATAATAATAGTTAAGAGACCGTGCTAGAACCATGGAACTCGGGAATTCCTAACACCTTCTCCCTCGTTAACAGAATTCCTTACTCGGATTTCTGGTCGTAGACAAAATCAAAACAGAGTCTAAATTTCCTCGGTTTGAGATATTAAAAATCACACGGTTTCCTGGAACATCGTTAAAAATCCGGGTGGCGACTTTGAAAACTAATAAAAGTCCCAAATCCGAATAATGTCACTTAAAGTGGAAAAACTCCCTTATTACCCTTTATTAATCTAGGGGTGAAAAAGGAGGTGTGACAGCTCTGGCGACTCTGGTAGGGATCAGAACCCAGAATCTCTGGTTCAGGGTTCAAGAATTTGAGCTTAGAATAACAGTTATATTTGGCTTTACTGTCTGATTTTACATGTTTGAACCTAATGTGCTAATTGCTTCTTTTTACCGCTTTGATATTATATGGACTGTATATAAACTGTTACAAACCCCTGCTCTCTCTGAGTCTTCTAAATCATCTGGGAAGTGTGCACTTCGTGTGACTTCTTTTCTTTAAGAGCCATATCCAAATTTTTAGAACGAGGTACGGACAAGTTGCAAACCCGGTGAAGCTTCTATATTCCTGGTACACTACCCCGACCTCGGCTCGTTCTTTCCGCTCGGGTAAGCCTGGTCTAGAACAAAACCACAAGATTCAAACTTAGAATGACATAACCTCATGCCGGATCCCTAGTAGGTACGATTATTTGCATCGTGTGCATTTGACTTAGGGGACTCAACACAGGGGTTGGGTCCGTCTAGGATAGGTGAACTCAAAATAAAAGACCATCTTGATGCATCTTACGTGCTACTTGGCATCTGTTTGTTTCGGCATGCATTTTGACCGGCTTCTAGAATAGGAAAGAAGGAAAAAAAAAATAAGAAAGAGAGGTAGGTATTCTAAATATGAAACTCTGTCTATAAAAAAAACATTTGAATGCCCTCAAAAGTCTTGTTCCCCCGGTTTCGTCAAAACTGGCAGAACTACGGGGTCTGATTCTCATCGGATGGGAGATACGTAGGAAAACCTCATCGGTCCCGACCCTAATTTTCAAAAATCCAAAAATATTTTCTTTAATTCCTCCGCAATTGTGACGACCCAAAGGGTCATCACCTATTTTATTACCCATCCCATACTTCTGAGGCCTTGAAACCTCATTTGTAGTTGCCTTGATTTGTGTGCGCAGTCCGGGCGCGTAGCCGGACATCTTAAATATGAAATTTTGTGAAAAATGGTAAAATTTGATATTAAAATGAGTAAATTTGACTCCGGCAAACATTTTGGGTAAACGGACTCGGACCCGTGATTAGACGATCCCGGAGGGTCCGTAGGAAAATATCGGACTTGGGCGTATGCCCGGAATCGAATTCCGAGGTCCCAAGCCCGAGAAATGAATTTTTGAGTGAAATTGTTTTTCTGAAATTTAAAAAGAAAACTGAAATGGCAATTGGTTAGAATGTGTTGGTATCGGGCCCGTATTTTTGTTCCGGCACCCGTTACAGGTCTTATATGTGGTTTAAGATATTTCTGTGAAGTTTGGTTGAAATTGGACGTCGTTTGACGTGTTTCGGACTTAAAACTCTAAATTTGAAAGTTTATGAAGTTTGAAGAAAAACTAGTGATTTTGAGGTTTGATTCGTTGTTTTTGATGTTATATTGGTGATTTTATCGCACGGTTAAGTTCGTAGGATGTTGTTGAGTTAGAGCATGTGATTTTTTAGGAGCCCCGAGGGCTCGAGAGTGTTTCGGAGGTGTCTCGGAGTGATTTTGAACTTAGGAAGATTGCTGGTTTTTGGATTCAGCAGTTGCAGGTCCATTTGTTCTTCGCGTTCGCGACGCCTCTTCCGCGTTCACGAAGCTCTAAGCTATTCCTTCATCGCATTTGCATCCATTCCCTCGCAAACACGTAGGGTTATTTGACCCTGAGGGCATAGCCCTCTTTTCCTCTCCGCGTTCGCGTACACTTGACTGCGTTCGAGTAGCTTTAAAAGTCTTCAACATCGCGTTCGCGTGATGTCCCACGCGTTAGCGTTGGCCAATTTCTGGACCCCAGCCTCTTTACTCTTCGCGTTCGCATTCACACTTTCGCGAACGCGATGGTCTGTCCAGTCTAACCTTCGCGAACGCGACCACCCTTCCGCGAACGCGAAGGGCAATTTTGCCCAGTGGTATATAAATATTTCCAGAACAGTAGCTTCGGGATTTTTCATAAGTTTTCACGAAATACATCTTCTCCAAGGTCNTGGTCTAATTTGAAAACAAATTATATATTCGGGATCGTGGGTGAATGGGTGACGTGGTTTTGGTCCGAGCCTCGTGTTTGGACCAAGCAGGCCCGGGGTCGAATTTTGTTATTTTGGAAGAATGCATGGAAATGGGTAATTAGGCTATGTAATTGAATTATTGAATCCTTATTGATATACTTGAGTTGATTATGCCCAGATAATACCATTCTGGAGTTGAATTCTAAAGGAAAGGCGGTGTTAGAGGGTTGATTGCTATATTTTGGACCCGAGGTAGGTGTTTTGTCTAACCTTAGCTTGAGGGAATAGGAGTTGAGTCTTATTTGCTACTTGCTAATTGTAGAGTACGATGTATAGGCATGGTGACGAGTATCTATACATTGGTGTCTAACATGACCGTGAGTCTTATTATTGCGAATATTCCGATTTTGTTGTAACTTCCATGCTTAATTGATGATTTCTATATGTTGGAAAGAGCATGTGAAGGGAATTGTGATCTTTAAACTTCAAGGAGCATTGGCTCAAATTATAACACGAATGGTGAAGATATATGAGATAGTTGAATCCTTTGGAGCATTGGCTCAAGTAATAGAGTAAACTATGAAATGAAAGTGAAAGAAAGAGAAAGAGTTACTAAAATATACCCTCGCCGGGTCATTGTTTCTTTAGTGATTATCTCCCTTGTTGGGATGTTGAGATTACTGTTATTGTTCCCTTTCCGGGATTTAATTGTTTAATTGATGTTCCCTTGCCGGGATATAATTGTTTAATTGATGTTCCCTTGCTGGGATCTCTATTTTTATTCTGTTTACTCCATCACCCTTGTTTGTCATTGCTGTTTAGGTGAGGAAGAGTGTTAAAGCACGAAGGGTGATGCTGTGCACTGTTTGCTATTGTAAGGAAGAGTGTTAAAGCACGAAGGGTGATGCTGTGCACTGTTTGCTATTGTAAGGAAGAGTGTTAAAGCACGAAGGGTGATGCCGTTCATTGTTTGATATTGTCTCCCTTGCTGGGATGTTGACATTACTGTTATAGTTCCCTTGCCGGGATTCCTATTTCTATTCTGTTTACTCCCTTGCCCGTTGTTTGTGATTTCTCTTTGGGTGAGGAAGAGTGTTAAAACACGAAGGGTGATGTCGTGCACTGGTTGCTATTGTGAGGAAGAGTGTTAAAGAACGAAGGGTGATGCCGTGCGTTGTTCGATATTGTGAGAAAAGAGTGTAAAGCACGAAGGGTGATGCCGTGCCGTACGATGTACCATTCCGTACCGATATTCATTGATTATACTGTGAGGAAAGAGAGTAAAAGCACGAAGGGTGATGCTATGCCATGATTTACATTGATTACATTATACATTGCATAGTGAGGACGAGAGTAAAAGCACGAAGGGTGATGCCGTGCAAGCTTGTGATTTCTGGTCCTCATTGATATTCTGGCCTTGTTGTTCTTTTCTTTGTTTAAGATTTCTTATATGAAACTGTTATCTCCCCACAGAATGTTCCTCTTCCCTTATTGATGGATTACTGCCTGTATTTCTTCTCCGTTGTTTATATATATATATATATATATATATTCGAATTGCACAGGTTTACTTGGTAGTCTGGTTCTAGCCTCGTCACCACTTCACCGAGGTTAAGCTAGGCCCTTACCAGTACATGGGGTCGGTTGTACTGATGCTACACCTGCACTTCTTTATGTTGTGCAGATTACACAGCCGGACCCGGAGGACATCATTAGTGGGAGTGTCTTCCAGCTCATCCTAGAGGCTTCAAGGTATACCTTGTTAGTTTCGAATGAAGAATGAAAAGTGCCCTGCCCTAGCAACCCGCTGGCGTTCGTGGGCCTTGGCGTCTCTCCCATCCCTATGCCTTCATTTATGTCTTGTTTTCCTCTAGTTTCAGAGACAATCATGTATTTCCTTTCAGACTTTGTATTTAGCACTCTTATAGACAGTTCGTGAGTTTGAGTCCAGGTTTTGGGAAAATTATGCATCGATGTATTATGTTGTCTTTACTTAGTTTTGAAAACCATATTTATTTATCTTCGCTGTTAAGTTGTGAACGGTTTTTAGCTTATTCTTTTAAATCGATGTTTCCATGATAGTTTAACTGTACACGTTGGCTTTTCTAGCGAGTTCAACTTTAGACTCCATCACGACCTTATGGTGGGATTTCGAGGCGTGACAAGTTGGTATCAGAGCACTAGGTTACTTAGGTCTCACAACTCATGGACAACTTGGTAGAGTCTGAGGGATCGGTACGGAGATGTCTGTATTTATCCCCAGAGGCTGCAAAGTTAGGATGACTCCACATTTTTTTCATCTCTCTCGTGCGATATGAATTCTGAGTACTAATTAAGTTTCTATTCTATTCTCTCGCAGATGGCGAGGACGCGTGCTTCCCTTGGTTCCGCTCAGCAGCTCGGCACTCCTTCTATAGCTCCTACGAGGGGTCGAGGTCGAGGCCGAGGAGAGGCCGTGCTAAAGGCCGAGGCCAGGGCCGGGCTCAGCCCAGGGCAGCAGCCCTAGTGGAGGACTCTCAGGTCGAGTCTGACGAGGAGGTCCCAATTCCGGCAGTCCTAGTTGGACCAGCTCAGGTCCTAGAGGGGTTCATAGGTACCCCAGTGCTTCAGGACGCTCTTGTCTGTCTAGTCGGACTCATGGAGATTGTAGCACAGGCGGGTCTTCTTCCTACTACACCAGTCGTCTCTCAGGCTGGGGGAGGTGCCCAGACTCCTGCCACTCGCACGCCAGAGCAGCTAGCTCCACAGTTTCAGACTCCGGCACCTCCGCTAGCCGGAGTAGCTCAGACGGGTATTGCAGCACCGGTAGCAGAGGGAGCAGCTATGTCAGCAGATGTTTTGTGGAGACTGGACAGGTTTACTAAGTTATTCACTGCTACTTTTACTGGTTCACCATCAGAGGACCCCCAGGATTCTTTGGACAAATGCCATGAGGTTCTTCGGAACATGGGCATGGTGGAGTCCAACGGAGTTGACTTCGATACTTTTCGGTTATCTGGCGCAGCCAAGAGTTGGTGGAGAGACTATTGCTTAGCCAGACCAGCCGGGTCTGCACCTTTGACTTGGAATCAGTTCTCAGAGGTATTTTTGGGGAAGTTCCTTCCCATTACTTAGAGAGAGGACCTTCGGAGGCAGTTTGAGCGTCTCCAGCAGGGATCCATGTCAGTCACTCAGTACGATACCAGGTTCATCACTCTAGCCCGACATGATCTTATGATACTTTCCATTGATCGGGAGAGGGTTCAGAGATTTATTGAGGGATTGGCTCGGCCTATCAGACTTCAGATGGCTAGAGGGTACCGATATATCGTTCTAAGATGCGGCCAATGTGGCCAGGAGGATTGAGATGATTATGTCACAGGGTGGTGGTCAGGGGGCTGACAAAGGGCCCCGTCATTTCGATCGTTTCAGTGGAGCCTCATCTGGGGGCAGGGATGCTTCAGGAAAAGTTCATCCTCCCATACCCTTCCAGTCATCTCTCCAGGTTTCCCATAGTACTTCAGGTGGTCGTGGTTATCAAACACACTATTCTGATCAGCAGCCTTACAGCGTGCCACCAGCTCCCATCAATGCACCGCCGTATTAGAGTTTCTGAGGTGGTCATTTAGGTCGACAGGGTCAGACTCAATTTCCTCAGCAGCTGAGGTCTTGTTACACTTGTGGCGATCCGGGTCACCTTGCCAGATTTTGCCCTCGAGCACCAAGTAGTTCGCAGCATCAGGGTTCTCGTGTTATAGTAAAAGAACCAGGTGTTCCACAGCCTGCCCAGCCAGCTAGAGGTGAGGGTAGAGGTGCTAGAGGTGGAGGTAGAGGCCATAAAGGTGGTGCTCGGGCCGCCAGATGTGGATGCCAGCCAGCAGCCGGCCATCCCAGAGATGTGGTTCAGGGTAGTGGAGCCCATCCCCGATGTTATGCTCTTCCAGCCAGGCCAGAGGCTGAGTCTTCAGATGCAGTCATTATAGGTACTATTCGGGTCTGTGACAGAGATGCTTCAGTGTTATTTGATCTAGGGTCTACGTATTCGTACGTGTCCTCTTATTTTGCACTGTACCTGGTCATGCCGAGTGATCCATTGAGTATTCCTGTTTATGTATCTACACCGGTGGGTGATTCTATCATGGTCGATCGAGTCCATCGTTCTTGTGTTGTGGCGATTGGGGGTCTTGAGACCCGTGTTGATTTTAGGTATGGTCGACTTTGATGTTATATTGGGGATGGAATAGTTATCCCCATATCATGCTATCTTGGATTTCCATGCCAAGACGGTGACCTTAGCCTTACCGGGTTTGCCCCATTTGGAGTGGAGAGGGAGTCCTGGTCATTCTACCCGTAGTGTTATTTCATACGTGAAGGCTTGCGTATGGTCGAGAAGGGGTGTTTGGCTTATTTGACTTATGTACACGATTCCAGTGTTGAGGTTCCCTCTATTGATTTGGTACCCGTGGTTCGTGAGTTTCCTGAGGTCTTCCCTTCAGACCTGCCGGGGATGCCACTCGACAGGGACATTGATTTCTGCATTGATCTGACTCCGGGCACCCAGCCCATTTCTATTCCGCCGTATCGCATGGCCCCGCCAGAGTTGAAGGAGTTGAAGAAACAGTTGCAGGATTTGCTTGGGAAGGGTTTCATTAGGCCCAGCGTTTCTCCTTGGGGTGCTCCAGTGTTGTTTGTGAAGAAAAAAGATGGTTCAGTGAGGATGTGTATTGATTACCGGCAATTGAACAAGGTTACAATCAAGAATAAGTATCCACTACCGAGGACTAATGATTTGTTCGATCAGCTTCAGGGTGCCAAGGTATTTTCAAAGATAGACTTGAGATCCGGCTACCATCAGTTGAGGATTAGGGCATCCGATGTTCCTAAGACAGCTTTCCGCACTCGGTACGGGCATTACGAGTTTTTGGTCATGTCGTTTGGGTTGACAAATGCCTCAGCAACTTTTATGGACTTGATGAACCGAGTTTTCAGGCCTTAATTGGGATCGTTCGTGATAGTCTTCATTGATGATATATTGATATACTCCCGCAGCCAGGAGGAGCACGAGCAACATCTCAGAGTGGTTCTTCAGTCTCTGAAGGACAGTCAGCTATATGCAAAATTTTCGAAGTGTGAGTTCTGGTTGAGTTCAGTTCCATTCCTGGGTCATGTCATATCAGCAGAGGGTATTCAAGTTGACTCGAAGAAGATTGAGGCGGTCAAGAACTGGCCTAGACCAGCATCAGCTACAGAGATTCAGAGTTTCTTGGGATTGGCAGGCTACTATCATCGGTTCGTGGATGCGTTCTTATATATTGCAGCCCCGCTGACCAGGTTGACCTAGAAGGATGCCCAGTTCAAATGGTCGGATGAGTGTGAGGCGAGCTTTCAGAGGCTCAAGACAGCTCTGACTACGGCACCGATATTGGTTTTGCCCACAGATTCAGGGCCTTACACAGTCTATTGCGATGCTTTCCGTATTGTGCTTGGTGTAGTGTTGATGCAGGATGGCAAGGTCATTGCTTATGCTTCAAGGAAGTTGAGAATTCATAAGAAGAACTATCCAGTGCATGATTTGGAGTTGGCATCCATTGTTCACGCATTGAAGATTTGGAGGCACTATTTGTATGGTGTGGCGTGTGAGGTGTTCACAGATCATAAGAGTCTTCGGTACTTGTTCAAGCAAAAGGAGTTGAATTTGAGGCAGAGGAGGTGGTTGGATTTGTTGAAGGATTATGATATTACCATCTTATATCATTCGGGGAAGGCAAATGTTGTGGCCGATGCTTTGAGTAGGAAGTCAGCTAGCATGGCAGTCTTGCTTTTATTCCGGTTAGTCAGAGGCCGCTTGCTTTGGATGTTCAGGCTTTGGATAATCGATTTGTGAGGTTGGATATTTCTGAGCCTAGTCGAGTGTTGGCTTGTACGGTCGCTCGTTCTTCATTATTGGAGCGTATCCGTGATCGGCAATTTGATGATCCCCATTTCTGTGTCCTTAGAGACACGGTACAGCACGGAGGCGCCAAGCAGGTGACCTTAGATGATGATGGTGTTTTGAGATTGCAGGGGCGAGTTTGTGTGCCCAATGTTGATGGGATTCGAGAGTTGATTTTAGAGGAGGCCCATATTTCCCGGTACTCTATTCATCCGGGCGCCGCGAAGATGTATCAGGATTTGCGGCAGCATTATTTGTGGCGTAAAATGAAGAAGGATATTGTGGCACATGTGGCGCGGTGCTTGAATTGTCAACAGGTTAAGTATGAGCATCATAGGTCTGGTGGTTTATTTCAGAGGATTGAGATTCCCGAGTGTAAGTGGGAGAGGATCACTATGGACTTCGTTACCGGACTTCCGTTGACCCGGAAGAAGTTCGATGTAGTTTGAGTCATTGTTGATAGGCTGACCAAGTCAGCGCATTTCATTCCTGTGGCAGTCTCCTATTCATCCTAGAGGTTAGCTGAGATCTATATCCGGGAGATTGTTCGCCTTCATGGTGTGCCGGTATCTTTTTCGGACGGGGGCGCGCAGTTTACCTCGTGTTTCTGGAGGGCAGTTCAGCGAGAGTTAGGCACCCAGGTTGAGTTGAGTACAACATTTCATCCTCAGACGGATGGACAGTCCGAGCGGACTATTCAAATATTGGAGGATATGCTCCGAGTTTGTGTTATTGACTTTTGAGGATCATGGGATTAGTTCTTGCCTTTAGCAGAGTTTTCCTACAACAACAGCTACCAGTCGAGTATCCAGATGGCTCCTTATGAGGCTTTATATGGTAGGCGGTGTCGATCTCCGGTTGGATGGTTTGAGCCGGGAGAGGCTCAGTTGTTGGGTACATATTTGGTTCAGGAGGCCTTGGACAAGGTCAGGATCATTCAGGATAGGTTTTGTACAGCTCAGTCCAGGCAAAAGAGTTATGCAGATCACAAGGTTCGAGATGTGGCTTTTATGGTTGGTGAGCGAGTATTGCTCCGAGTGTCGCCTATGAAGGGCGTGATGAGATTTGGGAAGAAGGGCAAGCTTAGCCATAGGTTCATTGGTCCGTTTGAGATTCTTGATAGAGTGGGAGAGGTGGCTTATAGACTTGCATTGCCGCCTAGCTTATCAGCCGTACATCCATTTTTTCATGTGTCCATGCTTCGGAGGTATCACGGAGATCCAGCCCACGTATTAGATTTCAGCACTATTCAGATGGACAAGGACTTATCTTATGAGGAGGAGTCGGTAGCTATTCTAGACCGGCAGGTTCGTTAGTTGAGATCTAAGAGTTTCCCTTATGTTCGTGTTCAGTGGAGACGTCAGCCTCCTAAAGCATCGACCTGAGAGTTCGAGTCTGATATACGGAGCCATTACCCTCATTTATTCCCCGACTCAAGTACATCCTTCTTCTGTCCGTTCGAGGACAAAGAGTTGTTTTAGAGGTGGAGAATGTGACAACCCAAAGGGTCATAACCTATTTTATTACCCATCTCATACTTCTGAGGCCTTGAAAACCTCATCTATAGTTGCCTCGATTTGTGTGCATAGTCCGGGCGCGTAGCCGGACAACTTAAATATGAAATTCTATGAAAAATGCTAAAATTTGATATTAAAATGAGTGAATTTGACTTCGGTCAACATTTTGGGTAAACGGACCCAGACCCGTGATTTGACGGTCCCGGAGGGTCCGTAGGAAAATATGGGACTTGGGCATATGCCCGGAATCGAATTCCGAGGTCCCAAGCCCGAGAAATGAATTTTTGAGTGAAATTGTTTTTCTGAAATTTATAAAGAAAAGTGAAATGGAAATTGGTTAAAATTTGTTGGTATCGGGCCCGTATTTTTGTTCCGGCGCTCGGTACAGGTCTTATATGTGGTTTAAGATATTTCTGTGATGTTTGGTTGAAATTGGACGTCGTTTGACGTGTTTCAGACTGAAAACTCTAAATTTGAAAGTTTATGTAGTTTGAAGAAAAACTAGTGATTTTGAGGTTTGATTCGTTGTTTTTTATGTTATATTGGCGATTTGATCGTACGGTTAAGTTCGTAGGATGTTTTTGAGTTAGTGCATGTGATTTGTTAGGAGCCCCGAGGGCTCGGGAGTGTTTCGGAGGTGTCTCGGAGTGATTTTAAACTTAGGAAGATTGCTGGTTTTTGGCTTCAGCAGTTGCAGGTCAATTTGTTCTTCGCGTTTGTGAAGCTCTAAGCTATTCCTTCATCGCGTTCATCCATTCCCTCGCGAGCGCGTAGGGTTATTTGACCCTGAGGGCTTAGCCCTCTTTTCCTCTTCGCGTTCGCGTACACTTGACTGCGTTCGAGTAGCTTTGCAGGTCTTCTACATCGCGTTCGCGTGATGTCCCACGCGTTCGCGTTGGCCAATTTCTGGACCCTTCGCGAACGCGACCTCCCTTCCGCAAACGCGAAGGGCAATTTTGCCCAGTGGTATATAAATATTTCCAGAACAGTAGCTTCGGGATTTTTCATAAGTTTTCACGTGATACATCTTCTCCAAGGTCCTTAGGCATCCATTGAATCCATCCATCACAAAAACTTCTTGGGTTAGTAAATTTTAACTCGTTTCCTTCATTTTTCATCTATATCTAATGCATTCCTAAGCCTAAAACATGCAAATTAGAGTAGCTAATTGGGAATTTGGGTAGAGTTAGGCCCTTTTGAATTTTATTGATTTAGACCTCGTTTTGTGGTCTAATTGGAAAACAAATTATATATTCGGGCTCGTGGGTGAATGGGTGACGTGGTTTTTGTCCGAGCCTCGTGTTTGGACCAAGC
>ML365837.1:0-57794 GCA_005239505.1 Nicotiana paniculata
AGAATAAACCAGGATGTCATCAATGAACACAATGATGAAGGAATCAAGGTAAGGCTGAAACACACTGTTCATCAATTTCATGAACGCAGCTGGGGCATTAGTCAGCCCAAATGACATAACCAAGAACTCATAATGACCATATCTGGTCCTGAAAGCAGTCTTCAGAATGTCAGAATCCCGAATCCTTAACTGATGATACCCAGATCTCAAATCAATCTTGGAAAACACTCCAGCCCCCTGAATTTGGTCAAACAAATCATCAATGCGGGGCAAGGGATACCGGTTCTTCACCGTAACCCTGTTTAGCTGCCGATAATCGATACACATACGCATGGACCCATCCTTCTTCTTCACGAACAACACCGGTGCACCCCAAGGTGACACACTAGGCCAAATGAACCCCTTATCCAGGAGTTCCTNGTCAGGTGGCATGCCTGGAAGGTCTGCAGGAAACACATCCGGAAAGTCACGGACCACAAGAACTGAATCAATAGCGGAAGTCTCACCACCGACATCCCTCACAAAGTCCAAATAAGATAAACACCCTTTCTCAACCATGCGCTAGACTTCAGGTAAGAAATCACCCTGCTAGGCATATACTCGGAAGAACCTCTCCACTCAACCCTCGGACACCCCGGCATAGCTAAGGTCACGGTCTTAGCGTGACAATCAAGAACAGCATGGAACGGAGATAACCAATCCATGCCCAATATCACGTCAAAATCGACCATGCTGAGTAACAGTAGGTCCACTCGGGTCTCCAGACCCCCAATAGACATCATGCACGACCTATACACACGGTCCACAATAATAGTATCACCCACCGGAGTCGACACATGAACAGAGGTGACTAGAGACTCACAGGGCACATCCAGAAAACCGGCAAAATATGAAGAAACATAGGAATATGTAGAACCAGGGTCAAATAAAGCCAAGGTATCACGGCAACAGACTGAGACAATATCTGCGATCACGGCATCTGAGGCCATAGCATCCAGCCTAGCTGGAAATGCATACATGCGAGCCTGACCTCCCCCTCTAGGGCGGCCTCTGGCTGACTGGCCACCACCCTTGGCTTCATGGGCGGGTGGTGAAGTAACTGGAGCTGAAGTTGAGGGCTGGCCCCTCTGCTGAGAAGATCCACCGGAACAGCAGGGAAACTGCCTCCATACGTGCCCGAACTCTCCACACTCAAAGCAACTCCCTGGAGCCGGAGGCGGGGACTGATAGAAACCCCTAGCACCCGTACGGCCACTAGAAGACTCATGCATAGAAGAACCCTGAACTGGGGGTGCTTGAGCTGCACTTTGAGCTGAGAGGGCACCAAATGAAGTACGGCCTGACTGAGAACCACGGGGACCCTTCCCCGAAGATGCACCACTATATGTTGGGCGGCCTGACTGAGGAGTCCTGAATGAACGGCCCCTACCCTGCTGAAATTGTCCCCTGAAGGGAGCACCACTGGAACTGCCCGAAGCACAAGGCCTCTTGGCCTCCATCTCCTCCCGCTCCTAGCGGAAAACGGACTCAATATCTCGAGCTATGTCAACAACCTGCTCGAATGAAGCACCCGATACTCTCTCCCGAGTCATAAGTAACCGAAGCTGATAAGAAAGTTCATCTACAAACTTCCTCACCCTATCCCTATCAGTAGGGACAATCTCAGAAGCATGCCTAGCCAACTCGGAGAACCTCATCTTGTACTGAGTAACTGATAACTCTCCCTGGCGCATCTGCTCAAACTTCTTGTGCTGCTCCTCTCGATGGGACTGAGGAACATACTTCTCCAAAAAGATCGTGGAGAACTGTTGTCAGGTGAGAGGTGTTTAACCAACCGGCCTACGCCTCTCGAATGACTCCCACCAGGTAAAGGCAGCACCCGCAAACTGAAATGTAACAAATGAGACCCCACTGGTCTCCAAAATACCCGCGGTATGCAGTATCCTCTAGCATCTATCTACAAATCCATGGGCATCCTCGCCCTATGAACCGCTGAAAGTCGGAGGATGAAGTCTGCTAAATCTCTCCAACCTGCGCTGCTCGTCCTCAGGCATAGCAGGGACCACATAATCCTGGACCGGAACAACTGGCTGACCTGGGGCTGCTCCCGGTGCCTGAATACCATGTGCATCCTGCTCAGATGCCCGGGCAGCTGGAGTCTGATTGCCTCCCTCGGTCTGAGCTGTGGTGGCAGTAGAAGACATGGTGACTGCCTGAGCCAAACTGGTGCATATTGTCAATATCTGAGACAGGGTCTACTGAAGACCCGGAATAACCATAGGCACTGCTGGTGCCTGAGCATGTCCCGCTAGGACACCATCGGCGGAAACCTGATCATGATCGATAGGGGGATCCCGTGGTACTGCCCCGACTGCTACGCGGGCTAGCCCCTACCTCTACCTCGGCCTCGACCTCTTGTTGGTCTAGCCGGTGACTGGTCACTTTGATCGGTATGGTGTGTCCTCACCATATGTGAGAGAATGAAACAACGTAAGTTCATATTTCAAGAATCAATATATTAGCACGAAAGAGTTCAAGAAAGATAGAAATATTTCCTAAAAGTTTGGCAGCCACTCGAAGATAAGTACAGACGTCTCCGTACCGATCCGCAATACTCTACTAAACCTGCTCATGACCGTTGAGTCCTATGTAACCTAGGCTCTGATACCAAACTGTCACGACCCCAAATCCTAAACGGGTCGTGATGGAGCCTATCGTGGAACTAGGCTAGCCAATAACCACATGTTCCCAATTCCTTTAAAAATCCCAGTCAAAATCAAAGAATTTCATAAATATACAGAGTTTACTAAATAAAGCAGGCCAATAAACAGGTCCACCAACCCCAAAACCCATCCAACAAGTCATAAGCATCTAGAAGAATAAGCCAAAATATACTATCATAATACAAAACCTCCGAATGAAAGCTAGATACAACAAGAAGGGAAAAACAGAGATGTTGCGGACGCTGAACAGCTACCTCTATATCCCGCAATCCGGCTCTACACGGAATAAATGGCTAATGCTCGATATATGCACCTGAATCTGCACACAGGGGTGCAGGGAGTAATGTGAGTACGCCAACTCAGTAGTAGTGAAAATAAATCAAGTCTAAGCGGCAAGGACACACATAAAATAAATGCCATCAAATCACAATATACACAGCCCTACTTCCCAATAGTATAACATAGATATATGAAATCATCATGCCTTAAAACCAACTTCAGAAAAATCCTTTGAAGAATGTATGTTTTTCAAAAATTCAAACCGAAAGATTTAGTATGAAAATGAAATGAATCATATAGAGGCCCCTAGGGCAAAACATATAAGCTCAGCGTGCGAGTAGTAAAATCATAAGTATCCCCTCAGGCAAAACGTGTATCATAATCAGCCCCCCGGGCATGCCTCACAGTCACTCATAATCAGTCTCGCAGCACCTCACAGTCACTCATGCCTCCCAAATCACTCGTCACTCATCACTCGTCACTCGGCACTCGGCACTCGACATTCGGCACTATGTGCGCTCACTGGGGGTGTGTACAGACTCCGGAGGGGCTCCTTCAGCCCAAGCGCTAATATCACTCAGCACCTCACCATCACTCAGCACCTCACAATCAGGCCGTCGACCTCACTCAGCAGAACCACTCAAAAGGCCCCTCGAGCGAATCAGTAAAACAGGGTATTCGACCCAAAACATCAGTTTAAATCTCAAAGTGGTGTAAATCATGCTGAGTTTCGAAAACAGTAAGCACAATGCGGCTGAGTGAAATCATCAATACATAGTGAGGTAAAGCAGCAGTAAAAAGCCGCCCAAACAACAATCTTTAGAATATGATTTAACATAAGGTTTTGAGTAAAATATGCAACTCATTAGTTGCCGCGGAGAGGACCTAGTCCAATCCAAAAATCAGTACGCGTCACATACTCTTTCTCCGACATGTGCGCCATTCCAAAATTAGTAAGAAAATATGTAGTCCGGGGTTCCATACCCTCAGGACAAGATTTATAACCATACTTACCTCTACCGAACCACAATACTAGTCCGCTATGCTCTTGCCCTTCGAATTGGCTCCCGACTGCCCCGAATCTAGCCAAAACCAGTTTAACATCATTAATATATACCAAAGGAACACAACCCAATCGAAAACTATCAAATTATACAAGAAACTCGAAATTCGGCCAAACCCGAGCCCCGGGCCCACGTCTCGGAATTCGATAAAATTTACATCACAAGAACCCTTATCCTCCCAGGAGTCCGTACATACCAAGAACATCAAAGTCGGACCACAATTGCCTACTAAAATTGCCAAAAGAAATTCCAATTTTCCACCCCTTCTTCCCAACCTTTTTCCTACTTAAATCTTTAAATTTTGAAGCCTAATCCGAACAAAATAGCATAAAAACGATGTTAGTAACCAGATAACTTACCTTCATTGAAAAATCACGAGTTCCCTTCTTCAAATTTCCTTCAAAGAACTCCTCCCTTATGCAAAAATGGAGTCAAATGTCCCAGACTCCACCTCTGCACGTCATAACTGATCCACCAATATACCTCGAACTGAAACCAATACAGCACATAATCGTGCAATCAACTTATCATTAATAGACTCCCCCACTTGGCTCAAAGCCAACGATCAAGACAAACAATAACTCACAATGCCCACAATAACACAACCCGTCTAACAGCTCAAGTCATCTGCAGATCTCGCATTCACCATTGTAATATTCATGCCAACTTCCACAAGCGATCTAAACTCAATTAAAACATACATTATCTATTGGTATAAGAGAACTTACTACTGAACAACATAAGGATCACACACCCAGGACAACCCGCAGGAGATACCCCTGTCGTCTTAGCCTCAGACTGATATCTCTTTCTACACTTCCGAAGATCATAACTAACACGCAATCACTACACCCTTCTGCATCTAAACACAAACAACGCCTACCCTCGAGGCATCACAATATGCGGTATAAGAACCTGAAGTTGATGGCAGAACTAACACTTCGAAAAAATTTGCATACAATCTCTTCTCCCCCAAGGTCTGAAGCACATCTCTCAAATGCTGCTCATGATCCTCCCAAGATTCGGAATACACCAAGATATCATCAATAAACACGATGACGAAAGAATCCAGGTAAGGCCGGAATACACGGTGCATCAAGTGCATAAAGGCTGCTGGGGCATTGGTCAGCTCGAATGACATAACCAGAAACTCATAATGACTATATCTAGTCCTGAAAGCGGTCTTCGGAAGGTCTGGCCCCCGAATCTTCAACTGATGATAGCTGAAATGCAAGTCAATCTTGGAAAATACCCTGGCACCCTGCAACTGATCACACGAGTCATCTATACAAGGCAAGGGATACCGATTCTTCACCGTAACCCTGTTCAACGACCGCTAATCAATACACATGCGCATAGAACCATCCTTCTTCTTTACAAAAAACACCGGTGCACCCCAAGGTGACACACTAGGCCGAATGAAACCCTTATCTAGGAGTTCCTCAAGTTTCTCCTTTAATTCCTTTAGCTCCGCTGGTGCCATACGATAGGGTGGAATAGAAATAGGTTGAGTGCCTGGCACCAGGTCAATACGAAAATCAATGTCCCTGTTAGGTGGCAAGCTTGGCAGGTCTGCAGGAAACACGTCCGGAAAGTCATGGACCCAGGAACCGAATCAATAGTGGGAGTCTCACCACTGACATCCCTCACAAAATCCAAATACGATAAACACCCCTTCTCAACCATACGCTGAGCCTTCAGGTAGGAAATCACCCTACTTAGGCACATAATCAGAAGAACCTCTCCTCTCAACCCTCAAAAATCCTGGCATAGCTAAGGTCACGGTCTTAGCGTGACAATCAAGAACAGCATGACACGGAGATAACCGATCCATGCCCAATATCACATCAAAATCAACCATGCTGAGTGACAGTAGGTCCACTCGGGTCTCCAGACCCCTGATAGATATCACACACGACCGATACACACGGTTCATAACAATAGTATCGCCCACTAGAGTCGACACATGAACAGATGTAACTGAAGACTCACGGGGCATATCCAGAAAATGGGAAAAATGTGATGAAACATAGGAATATGCTACCCCTGGCTACGCGTATACGCCAGGATGCCATCAATGAATAAAATTAACAAAGGAGTGCTGATACGGCTGGAATACACCGTTAATCAAATACACAAACTCTACTGGGGAAATGATTAGCCCAAAAGACATCACCAGGAACTCATAACTCAACAGAAAGATCTGCTTCGCTCCACAATTAAACAACATGGGAGGTCTTTCAATACACTCACAACTCGAAGCCATATACCAAATCGAGATAGAAATCAAGCACTCAATAGTTCATGCCACATTTCCAACCACTCCTTTTGTCAAAATCACAGTCTGAACACATCTAACCATCAAATCACACTCACCACATAGGCATCCATCCAAAAAGTCTCATCAATAAGGACATCAACGGACATATAAGTCCCCAATACATGTGCTCACACAACGAAGTCTCAGCACTCAAGCCACAGAATGAATCCAGCCTCACGTCCTCCAGACTGGCCCATTACAACATGCCAAAATCACATCTCATCCATGGAAGTCACAAGTCATCGATGCACGGCTGATACCAAGCGCTCTTGGGCGCGTTCAAATACATGGAAGGAATTCAAGAGTTACGCTCTTGACTGAATAAAATGGATTCGCATGACAAGAATTCAAGAATGTGATATTTTCCTAAGGGTTCTGCAGCCTCTCGAAGATAAGTACAGACGTCTCTGTACCGATCCGCAAGGCTATGCTAAACCTGCCCATGACCGTTGAGTCCTATGTAACCTAGTGCTGTAATACCAACTTGTCACGACCCCAAAATGAAACTGGTCGAATTGATGGCGGCTATCGTGATACTAGGATATCCAATTTACTGTAAATAATGAAATGATTTTTCCATATAATACATCAAGATCCAAATTTCATAATAATTTTGTTTCTTAAGCATTTCAAATACAATAAAATGATTAGAACATCTAAGTAGAGTCCCAACATCTGGAGTCATGTGTCATGAGCATCTAAGAGATGATACAGTCTAATACAATTCCTCTACTACAACAAGTCTGGGAAGTAAAGTACAAATCATATAATAGGAAGGAGAAAGAGTAGTGTTGCGGACGCCGAGCAGCTACCTCACAATCTCCGAACAATGCTCCAATGGGGTATCTCAACTATCGCTCTGCCCTGGTACCTGAATCTGCACATAAGGTGCAGGGAGTAACGTGAGTACACCAACTCAGTAAGTAACCAAAGTATCTAAAAACATGAGTGCAGTGACGAGCATTTATAAATCATGTAAATCCATATAATAAGTGACTGTGGAAATAAGTAATCAATTCAGGATTTTACATTTCCGATTATTTCATAAAACTCCAATTTCCATTTAAAAATCTCATGTAAAAACATTTATCCAACATTTATCACCAGAGGCTCAGTGTAAAAAAGAGTGAAAACAGTAGTTTCATAAAATATAAGCCCCTCGGGCACAGTATCACTCACAATAAAGCCTCTCGAGCAAGCCTCTCAGTCACTCATGACTCTACTCTCATAAGTCAATGCTCACACTCAGCACTCTCACTCATCAAGTACCATAACAACTGTTGCGGCGTGCAGTACGCCCGCTCCAATACTATATATATATATATATATATATATATATATATATATATATATATATATATATATATATATATATATATATATATATATANACTATTATATGGATCGGGCTGCACGCCGCAGCGTATGTTATATGGTTAAGACTACATGCCGCAACAATATACATTATATATATATATATATATATATATATATAATGTATATTGTTGCGGCATGTAGTCTTAACCATATAACATACGCTGCGGCGTGCAGCCCGATCCATATAATAGTCGACTGCGCTCTCTGGGGGTGTACAGACTCCTGGAGAGGCTCCTTCAGCCCAAGCGCTATATTGTTGCGTCATGCAGCCCGATCCAATATATATATTGCTGCGGCATGCAGCCCGATCCATATATAATCTATATTGCTGCAGCGTGCAGCCCGATCCATATATATAATATATATATTATTTCGGCGTGCAGCCTGATCCACATATAATATATATTGATGCGGCATGCAGCCCTTCCCCAAACTATCCTCACATACTCGGCGCTCGACCTAACACATATATACTGCTGCGGCGTGCAGCCCGATCCATAACTATCCTCATATACTCGGCTCTCGGTCTGACTTAGTCACCCTCAGTAGCCACTTGGGCAATTCATCTCAACTCACGGGACTCAGCCCAAAATACTTTTCAGAGCTTTCAAAGCAGTGTGATAACAGTGAAAATAACAAGAAGTAGGAAACATGACTGAGTTCACAACTGTTCTAACGGGATAGTCGTAGAATAGTGTAAAAGTACCCCTTGAGGGTCTAAATAGGTCGGCACAAGGCCCCAAACATGGAAAATACCCCTGAGAGTCTAAACAGATCGGCACAAGGCCCCAAACATGGAAAATACCCCTGAGGGTATAAACAGATCAGCACAAGGCCCCAAACATGGAAAATACCCCTGAGGGTCTAAACAGATCGGCACAAGGCCCCCAAACATGGAAAATACCCCTGAGGGTCTAAACAGATCGGCACAAGGCCCCCAAAAATGGCTCACAACCCATAACAAGTATAAACTTCTGAAAGACAGGATGTCGTAAGGTTTCAAATCGAATACGCGGCTTAATAGTCGCTAGAGAACGGACCAAGTCACAATCCCTATCGGTTCACGACCCCACGCTCGTCACCTAGCGTGTGCTTCACCTTATTTATCAACACAATATCAAATAACGGGGTGTCATACCCTCAGGTTTAGAGTTACAATCGTTACTTACCTCAAAACATCCCAAAAGCTACTCCGCGATGAGCTTGCCCCTCGAATTGGCTCCCAAATGCTCCGAATCTAACCAAAATCATATTAACATCATCAATATACGCTAACGGAACAAAATCCAATCGAAAGATATAAGTTTTAACAAAATTATCGAAATTCGGCCAAATCCGAGACCCAGGGCCACGTCTCAGAATTCAATAAAATTTACATCACTAGAATCCTCATCCTCCCACGATTCTATACATACCAAAAACTCCACAATCGGACCATAATTGCTCACTCAAATCACCAAAAGAATTTCTAAATTTCCTCCCCATTTTCCCCAACTTTTTCCACTTTAGTTCTTCAAATTACAAGCCTAATCCGTTACAAAATAACATAGAAACGAGTTTTATAATCCATGGAACTTACCTCCACTGAAGACCTTCGAATTCCCCCTTCAATTTGTTCTCAAACAAGCTCAACCCGTATGCAATAATGGAAGAAATGACAAAATATTCGCGGAGGAACCTATTTATACAGTTCTGCCGAGTTAATCAACACCTGCGGACAATTATTCGCACCTGCGAACCCGCACCGGCGGTCCCAGGTGCGCACCTACGAAATACCACTAATAGTCCAAACTTCGCACCTGCGAGTCCCTTTACGCACTTGCGGCTTCGCAGGTGCGGCCCATGCTACACACCTGCGGATTCCTCCTACCTAGCCTCTTTTTGCACCTACGCCAGGTCCTTCGCACCTGCGACATCGCATCTGCAGCTCCCCATCCGCAGGTGCAGCCACACCAGTATTTGAGCACAGGTGCGGAGGTTTGGTTTTTGAGTGGAGTCTGTAGGTGCGCACCTGGGACCGCATGTGCGGGTCCGCAGGGGCGCGTAAATGACCACAGGTGCGCGACCTCTAGACAAGGGAGTATAAATACCAGCCTTCGCGATTTTGAGCCATTTCTTTAATATTTTGATCCGGGATTAAGCTTCGGGAGAGGGTTTTGAAGGAGGAAATCAAGAGGACTTTGTTGAGGTAAGATATTTGAACCTAAAACTCGTTTCCATGTGATTTTGGACTGAAATAGGGTGAAATTAAGGGGAAAATCAGTGTGTAAATTTGGGGTTAGGGCTTGGAAAATTGGAGGCTTTAATTGAGGAACTGAGGGGTCATTTGTGGTTGGATTTCGATGCATTTTATATGTATAGACTCGGGAAAGAATGAGGATTCTTGTGATGTGATTTTTATAGGATTCCGAGATGTGGGCCCGGGGGTCGAGTTTTTCCCAATTTCAGGGTTTGTGCCTAATTGTGATAATTTTTGAATGGGTTTCATCTCCCTAGCATATTTTGATGTTATTAATATGGTTTTGAATAGATTCGGAGCATTTGGGAGCCGACTCGAGGGGAAAGAGTATCGCGGAGTAGTTTTCGGGCCGGTTTGAGGTAAGTAATGACTGTAAATCATGTCTTGAGGGTATGAAACCCCGGACTCAGTATTTTCTCACTATTTTGGTATGACGCACATGTTGGATGATGAGTGTGTGGCGTGAACTGATTGGGGATTGGGACTTGGTCCTTCCCGTGGCAACTATTGAGTTGCGTATTTACTTTTAAATCATATGTTAAATCGTGATTTCGGGCTATTGTTATATTTGGGATGTAAGCCATGTTTGGGGCCTTGTGCCGACCTGTTTAGGCCCCTTGGGGGATACTTTCTGGTATTCCTCACTATATTGATTATGATTTACACTCAGTCATTCCATGTTAAACTGTTTTCGAAACACAGACTTATTTACACTATTTTGAGATATAAAAATGATATTTTGGGTCGAGTACCCCGTTTTACTAATAGCCTGAGTGGCTTTTTGAGAGATTTACTATTGAGTGTGGCCGAGGGCCTATGTTGTGAGGATGCTATGGGATCGGGCTGCACGCCGCAGTATGTTACATTGTTTATGATATGTGAGAAGCCGAGAGCCTGACTGATTATGCCACGAGGTGGCTTGATATTAGCGCTTGGGCTGTAGGAGCCCCTCCGGAGTCTGTACACACCCCTAGTGAGTGCAGGTACATACTGAGTGCGAGTGCTGAGTGACGAGTGATTGGGAGGCAGGAGTGACTGTGTGGTTGCCCGAGGGGCTGATACTGAGTGATTGTGAGGCATGCTGAGAGACTGATTCCGAGTGATGATTAGCCCGACGGGTGGTTTATGATATATGTTTTTGGCCTGAGGGACAATTTATGATTCATTTCATTTTACACAACTCTTTGGGCATTTTTCTAAAATTGTTGGAAATCACAATTTTCAAAAGATTTTACTGAAATTGGCTTTTTAAAGCGTGTTGATTTAATGTATACACTATTGGAAAGGAGGTTTGTATTTATTGTGAATTGATGATTTGTTCCTATGTGTTTCTTATTGCTCAGACTTGATTTATTTTCATTACTACTGAGTTGGCGTACTCACATTACTCCCTGCACCCCTGTGTACAGATACAGGTGCTGATATCGAGCGCTAGTTTTCTTCCTTCTTGTGGAGCCAGAGTTGGGATTTCGAGGTAGATGTTCAGCATGCACAACTTTCTGTTTTCCCTTTTTCTTGTTTTGTATTTAGTTCCTAGTTCGAGACTTGATGTATTATTGAAAGTAGAGATATTTGGTACTATTCGTAGATGCTCATGACGTGTTGACTCCAGATTTTGGGGGTAGTAGTTAGACTATTTATTTCGCTGGGCTTTGCTTAAAATTTGGAAATTTAGAATGCTTATGAAATGTTGGAAACAAATTTTGGAAATTATGAAAATGTTATATCAATATGTGATTGTTGGCTAGCCTAGTTCCATGATAGGCGCCATCACGACCGACTTAGGATTTGGGGTCGTGACAAGTTGGTATAAGAGCCCTAGGTTACATAGGACTCAACGGTCATGACCAGGTTTAGTAGAGTCTTGCGGATCGGTACGGAGACGTCTGTACTTATCTTCGAGAGGCTACAGAACCCTTAGGAAAAATCTCATTTTCTTGAATCCTGTCGTGCCATTCTATTGATTCTGGAAATCTAAACTTCTGTTGTTTCATTCTCTCACAGTTGGTGAGGACTCGCGCTACCGATCAGGGTGACCAGACACCAGCTAGACCAGCGAGAGGTCGAGGTCGTGGCAGAGGGAGGGGTGCGGCCCGTGCAGCAGTCGGGGAAGTACCCATGGATCCACCTACCATTCAGGATCAGGTCCCCGCCACAGATATTCCAGCGGGACAGGCGCAGGCACCGACAGTGCCCATTTTTATTTCGGGTCTTCAGGAGACCCTGGCTCAGATCTTGACAGTATGTACTAGTCTTGCCCATGCAGTCACTGTATCTACTACTGCTGCTACTTCTCAGGTCGGGGGAGGCACTCAGGCCGGGGGAGGCACTCAGACTCCAGCTGCCCGGACACCTAAGCAGGTTACTCAGGGCCTTCAGACACCGGGGGCAGTTCCAGCCCAGCCGGTTGTCCCAGTTCAGGATTTCGTGGTTCCAGCTATGCCAGATGACTAGCAACTCAGGCTGGAGAGATTTAGTAGACTTTAGCCTCCGACTTTCAGTGGTGCTGAGGGCAAGGATGCCCAAGGTTTTCTTGACAAGTGTCAGAGGATGCTTCGTACTACAGGGATACTGGAGACTAGTGGGGTCTCGTTTGCTACTTTTTAGTTTTCTGGGGCTGCTTTTACTTGGTGGGAGTCTTATGAGAGGCGTAGGCCCGTTGGTGCAACACCCCTTACTTGGAAGAAGTTCTCTACTCTCTTCTAAGAGAAGTATGTTCCCTAGTCTCACAGAGAGGAGTTGCGTAGGCAGTTTGAGCAGCTGTGTCAGGGTCAGTTGACAGTGATGCAGTATGAGATGAGGTTTTCTAAACTAGCTCGTCATGCCACAGAGTTGGTTCCTACTGAGAGAGAGAGGATTAAGAGGTCCGTGGATGGCCTCACTTATCAACTCCGTATTCTGATGGCCAGAGAGAGTTTCAGGTGCTACTTTCGAGCAGGTTGTTAATGCGGCTCGAGATATTGAGTCAATTCGCCGCCTGGAGCAAGAAGAGAGGGAGGCCAAGAAGCCTCGTGGATCTGGTAGTTTCAGCGGTGCTCCTTCTAGAGGACATTCAGCATGGTAGGGGTCGTTCATTCAGGCCTCCTCAGCCAGTCCGCCCAGCCTATAGTGGTGCATCTTCGTTCCATGGTCCCCGCAGTTCTCAGTCTGGTCGTTCTTCATTCAATGCCCTTCCAGCCCATATCGCAGCTCGAGCACCATCAGTTTAGGGTTCCTCTATGCATGGTTCTTCTAGTGGCCATTCTGGTGCCGGGGGTTTCTTTGAGTCCCCGTCTCCAGCTCCAGGGAGTTGCTTCGAGTGTGGAGAGTTTGGGCATGGGTGGAGGCAGTGTCCTCGCCGTCTTGGTGGTTCTTCTCAGCAGAGGGGTCAGCCCTCGACTTCAGCTCCAGTTACTTCACCACCCGCCCAGACAGCTAGGGTAGGGGTCAGTGCCTACCCAGTGCCCATCCCCAACCCCTAACCCCCAAGCGACGCCCAACTACCCAAGCCCACTCTAAACTCTAAAGATTAGGAATTAGATTTTAGGACATTACTCTTAGAGTCGTAGGTTAGCAACGCAGTTTCTGTGTCTCTGACTCTCTGTTCATCTTCTTCAGTCTTCAGTCTTCACTCTTCAATTCTTCACCCACGCTTTTAAAGTTTCACCATCGGGCATCTGGGGCTGGGTGACTGGCGTTGGTGATTCTGATTTTCGACTCCTCTCTCCTCACTCCTCACTCAATCATTGGATTATTTTGAAGCTCAACTCTCCGGCCAGGTTCATATAAATTTTCTATGATCTTTATTCTGTGATTTTTTGAGGTTTCTTTCTATATTTTGTAAATCTGGTCTCTATTTTTAAGTTTTGAACTTTAAATTTTGAAAGATTCATTTTTGCCAATAATTTGTTCACTCAAGCAGCAGCTGGAATTTTGTGTAATTTTGTGTTATTTTGGTAGTTCACTCAAGCTTCTTTCTTTTTTATTTTTTAAGGTAGGACACGTTTAGGTAATTTCTGGAAAGTTACCATACGAGTTTTAATCAAAATGTAATTCTTGGAAATGCATGTTATATTTCAGAAAAAGTGAGAGAGATATGAGATTGTTCCATTTGGTCGTTAGTAGATACACCTACCTGTTTTGGCCTGTAGTGAATAGTGATAATAAGTAACCATATTAATTAAGAGGGGATATAATTAAACCCTATGTAATGCTTGCCATCAGCAAACCCCATTCTGTGTTTATTCCAACGCTTATCACCTGAAAATGAACATTGATGTGTTTAAAATTGAATGGTTGGTGAGTTTTGTGAACTTTAAAACATCCTGCTGATTGTTGTTGCTTTCAATTTATTATGTATACTGAGAAGTTTCTTATTCTTCACAGAACTTGTGTTTTTGTTTCTATATCTGAAGTTTTATTTTAGCCTCTTGTTACACTTTATTGCCTTTTCTTCTACCAAACCATAATGGGGAATCCAAGTATACTATTTCAATTTAAATCAGATAACTTGTCTTGTATCAATGGAGAACAGAAATGGACTACATTTAGGATTTTACTCAAGATTTTAGGATCACACAATCTTATACTATCTCTATTTGTATAGATGGCAGATGAAAGTTTAAACAGTGTTGCCGGTTCAAGTGAAATCTTACCTATTACTCAAGATAGCAACACCAACACCATTGATACTCAAGATTCTAAGAAAAGAAAAGCCATGCAACCTAGATCCGACGTTTGGAATCATTTTGATAAATTTGAGGTAAATGGGGTTGGTAAAGCAAGGTGTAGATATTGTAAGCAAGCTTTTGCTGCTTACTCATCTAAGAATGTAACAAGCGGATTGAAATCTCATTTGAATATATGCAAAGAATACCCACCTAACATTGATAAAGATAAAAGTCAAACAAAGTTAAATTTTTGATCTTGCCAAAGTGAAGGATCACTTTGGAAATTTGATCAAGAAGTGGTTAGGAGGGCCTTAATTGAGATGATAGTTATTGATGAACTACCATTTAGCTTTGTAGAAAATGAAGGCTTTATGAAGTTTATGAGAAAAACTCAACCACAATTTCGTCTTCCTTCCCGTAGAACAATAACAAGGGATTGTTATGAAGTTTACGGTGCATTGAAGAAAAATCTAAGAAAGTCTTTTAGAGAAGCACAACCAAAAATTTGCCTCACAACATACACATGGAATTCATTACAATGAATAAATTATATGTGTTTGACAGCTCACTTCATTGATAGGGGTTGGAAGTTGCATAAAAGAATACTAAATGTTTTCCCTATCACTAGTCATAAGGGTGAAGAGATGGCTAAAGCTATTTCAAATTGTTTGCTTGAATGGAAATTAGACAAGGTATTCACTATTACTATGGACAATGCTTCTTCAAATGATGTCACAGTCAAAGAATTGTCTAAAAAGTTAGATATGTGGAGAACTAATATGGTGGATGGTAAACATATTCATGTGAGATGCATGGCTCATATATTAAATCTGATTGTGCAATATGGTTTGAAAGAAATTGATGCTTCTGTCTCGCGTGTTAGAAATATTGTGAGGTATGTGAGAGCTTCGCCTGCAAGGACCTTAAAGTTTAAACAGTGTTGTGCACATGTAAAGGTAGAATGTACAAAAACATTGTGTTTGGATGTTCCTACTAGGTGGAATTTCACCTATTTGATGTTGGATACGGCACAAAACTTTGAAAAGTCTTTTGACAAGTTTCATCTTTTTGATGATGGATTTTCTGTTTATCAATGTTCTAGTGAAGATGGTAGTAGTGGAGGTCCTCTTGAATCTGAAGATTGGGTGAATGTGAGGAATATGATACAGTTTCTTGCAAGATTTCACGAGCTCACCAAAAAAGTTTCAGGTTCACGTTATGTCACTTGTAATGCTCATTTTGAGGATGTATCTGAACTTTATTGTCATTTCAAAATGTGTTTAGTTAGTGAGGATGAGAATTTGAGAAAAATGGCTGAGCGGATGCAAGAAAAGTTCAAGAAGTATTGGGGTGAGCCCGAAAAGATGAATAAAATGATTTTTATTGCTTCCGTCTTGGATCCACGTAACAAATTTGAATATGTAGAGGGAGCACTTGAAGAACTTTTTGGGGAGGAAAAGGGGAAGAAAATAAATGCTGAGGTGTATGCTTATATGAATTCTTTGTTTGAAGAGTATCTANGCGACGTAATAAATTTGAATATGTAGAGGGAGCACTTGAAGAACTTTTTGGGGAGGAAAAGGGGAAGAAAATAAATGCTAAGGTGTATGCTTATATGAATTCTTTGTTTGAAGAGTATCTAAAAAAGTATTCAACTGGGTCTTCTCCTCAATATCCATCTAGTTCTACTTCATCTAATAACACATCTAATACATCTAGTGGGAGTGTTATAGTTGCATCATTAATAAGGAAGAAGCTTCACTTGAAGAAACAAAAGGAAGACAATGGAAGTGGGGGTGCTAAATCGGAGTTGGATAAATACATTAGTGAAGAACAAGAGCCATTTAGTGAAGAATTTGATATCTTAAGTTGGTGGAAAACACATGCTCCTAGATTTCCTATTCTTTCGGAGTTGGCTCGTGATGTGTTGGCCATTCCAATTTCTAGTGTGGCGTCGGAATGTGCGTTTAGCACCGGTGGTCGTATTCTTGATTCATTTAGGAGTTCATTGAATCCTAAATGTGTGCAAGCTCTTATTTGTGTTCAAGATTGGCTTAGAGAAGAGAAGAATCATATTAGTGTTAAAGAAGACTTGAAGTATCTTGAGGAACTCGAGCTTGGTAAGCTTTAATATTTTATGTGTATTTTAGTTCAAAATAATATATCATACTTGTTTATGTTTCATTGTCATTGTCATTGACATATTTGGTCGAATTATCTTTAGATATGGAAAATAATGGAAGCACTACTAGCATTGCTTGATGTATAGTTGCAACTTGCAACTTGAGTAGTAAGTTTAATACACTATTTGTTTGGTGATATACTTTTGTAGTTTTATTTTATTATCATCAATAAATAATATTCTAACTTATGATTTATATATTGTTTAGGTTCAAGTGCAATTATTCCCCATGCTCGGTTGTCCATTTTCAGAGAAAAGATTTGCAGCCTGTTAATGCTACTACAGTGCTATCCCAGCAGTGTTTTTGTTCTGTTCTGCTCCAATTTGGTGCTCCAAATTAGCATACTGTTAAGTGTTGTCCCATGTGAGGATTTTCTTCTATAACAAAACAGTTGGACTGCTAATTTGTTCTGTAACTGAGCCACATTTTAGCTGTATTTTAGCCTGATAGCATATTGTTAAGTGTTAAAGTTTGATTACTGCATAATGTTAAGTTTGTTTGCGTTTGGTATTTTGGAAATTCATGGTGCTAGCCTGATAGCATCATTTACGTTTTGGTATTTTGGTAACAGCAATTCGTGCAATGCTAGTGAAATGTTAAAGTTAGTGACTTAGCGGCCTCCTTCACTTCATGCCTTTGCTCTAGCGGAATGAATATCCATACCGGGCTTTCTTTCTTTTAGGCAGTTGAGCATCAGATCTCTTTGTTTGCTGGGAGCCTCCAGGACAAGGAGGCGGCGATCAACCATCCACTCTCGAGATTCATATTGATCAATAGATCTCCGCGTCCGTCACCACTTTGTGGAAAATCGTTAGGTATGAATATGTTAGATACTTGTGACTCGATTGGTGAAATAGTATCTCTCCCCCAAAAAGCATGTTAATCTCTTACTTGGGAAATTGTGGTCAAGCCCTCCCTTTATTCCTCGGAATCAAGCGGGCAGCAATGTTAAAGTTTAGTGCAATGTTAAAGTTTAGTGCAATTCTAGCACTCTATTTTTACTTTTTTAGTGCAATGTTAAAGTTTAGAAACAGCAATTTTTTCTTTTTATCAGTATTTCGTTGTTCTTTATCACCAAATATTAAACCGAAATCGTACCGAACCAAAATAATAAATAGCGAACCGTACCGAAATATTTTGGTATGGTATTTGGTATACACAATTGATAAACTAAATACTGAAATACCTTACCGAAATTATTAAATACCGAACTGAAATATCGAATGCCCACCCCTAGCCTCAGATGCAGTGATCACAGGTATTGTCTCAGTCTTTCGCCGAGATGCTTTGGCCTTATTTGACCCTGGTTCTACGTATTCCTAACATAGTATTTTGCCTATTTTTTGGATATGCCCCGTGAATCTCTAGCTACATCGGTTCATTTGTCGACCCCGGTGGGCGATACTATTATTGTGGACCGTGTGCATCGATCATGTGTGATATCTATTGGGGTTCTGGAGACCTGAGTGGACCTATTGTTGCTTAGTATGGTTGATTTTGATGTGATATTGGGCATGGATTAGCTATCTCTGTGTCATGTTGTTCTTGATTGTCACGCTAAGATCGTGACCTTAGCTATGCCGGGATTTCCGAGGGTTAAGTGGTGAGGTTCTATTGAGTATGTGCCTAGTAGGGTGATTTCCTACCTAAAGGCCCAGTGTATTGTAGATAAAGGGTGTTTATCGTATTTGGCTCTTGTAAGGGATGTCAGCGTTGAGGTTCCCACTATTGATTTTGTCCCTGTGGTCCGCAACTTTCCGGACGTGTTTCCTGTAGACCTGTCAGGCATGCCACCTGAAAGGGATATTGACTTCGGTATTGATCTGGTGCCAGGCACTCAGCCTATTTATATTCCACCTTATTATATAGCGCCAGCAGAGTTTAAGGAATTGAAAGAGCAGCTTGAGGAACTCCTAGATAAGGAGTTCATTCGGCCTAGTGTGTCACCTTGGGGTGCACCAGTGTTGTTTGTGAAGAAGAGGGATGGTCCCATGAGAATATGTATTAACTACAGGCAGTTGAACAAGGTTACAGTCAAGAATAAGTATCCTTTGCCTCGTATTGATGATTTGTTTGACCAGCTTCAGGGAGCCAAGGTGTTCTCTAAGATTGACTTGTGATCTGGGTATCATCAGCTGAAGATTCGGGATTCTGATATTCCCAAGACAGCTTTCAGGACTTGTTATGGACACTATGAGTTTATGGTGATGTCTTTTGGGATGACCAATGCCCCAGCAGCGTTCATGCATTTTATGAACAGAGTGTTTCAGCCGTATCTGGATTCCTTTGTTATTGTGTTCATTGATGACATCCTGGTATACTCGCGTAGCCATGAGGAGCACACTCAGCATTTGGGAGTGCTTTTACAGAGATTAAGGGAGGAGAAGCTTTATGCAAAGTTCTCCAAGTGTGAGTTTTGGCTTAGCTCGATAGCTTTCTTGGGGCACGTGGTGTTAAGTGAGGGTATTCAGGTTGATCCGAAGAAGATAGAGGCGGTACAGAGTTGGCCTAGACCATCATCAGCTACCGAGATCCGCAGTTTTCTTGGGTTGGCAGGGTATTATCGCTGTTTTGTAGAGGGTTTTTCATCTATTGTAGCACCTATGACTAGACTGACCCAGAAGGGTGCTCCATTCAGGTGGACTGAGGAGTGTGAGGAGAAATTTCAGAAGCTCAAGTCAGCTTTGACTACAGCTCCGGTGTTAGTTTTGCCTACGGGTTCAGGTTCTTATACAGTCTATTATGATGTCTCGAGAGTTGGCCTTGGAGCGGTATTGATGCAGGACGGTAGGGTGATTGCCTACGCGTCCAGACAGTTGAAGGTGCATGACAAGAATTATCCTGTGCATGATCTTGAGCTAGCAGCCATTGTCCACGCCTTGAAGATTTGGCGCCATTATTTGTATGGAGTGCATTGTGAGATTTTCACTGATCACCATAGTTTGCAGTATCTGCTTAAGCAGAAGTATCTGAATTTGCGTCAGAGGAGATGGTTGGAGCTACTCAAAGATTATGACCTCACTATTCTTTATCATCCGGGGAAGGCCAATGTAGTGGTCGATGCCCTGAGTCACAGAGTAGACAGTTTGGGGAGTCTAGCCTACCTTCAGCATCAGAGCGACCTTTAGCACTCGATGTTCAGGCTTTAGCGGGCCAGTTGGTGAGATTGGATTTATCAGAGCCCCCACGAGTTTTGGCTAGTGTGGCTTCCAGGTCTTCTCTTTATGACCAGATTAGAGCGCGCCAATATGATGACCCACACTTCCTCGTTATTCAGGACAGGGTCCGGCGGGGTGATGCCAGGGATGTGGTTATTGGTGATGATGGGGTCATGAGGATGCAGGGTCGGATATGCGTGCCTAATGTGGATGGGCTTCGAGAGTTGATTCTAGCGGAGGCCCATAACTCGCGGTATTTCATTCATCCGGGTGCCTCGAAGATGTATCAGGATCTGAGACAGCATTATTGGTGGAGGCGGATGAAGAGAGATATTGTTGAGTTTGTGGCTCGGTGTCTCCACTGTCAGTAGGTTAAGTATGAGCACCAGAGGCCAGGTGGGTTACTTCAGAGGTTAGATATTCTAGAGTGAAAGTGGGAGCGGATTACCATGGACTTTGTAGTTGGGATCCCACGGACTTCGAGGACGTTTGATGCTATTTGGGTCATTGTGGATCGACTGACCAAGTCCGCGCACTTCATTCCTGTTGGTATTACTTATTCTTCGGAGCGGTTAGCTGAGATCTATATCAGGGAGATTGTCCAGTTGTATGGTGTCCCAGTTTCTATCATTTCTGACAGAGGTACTCAGTTCACATCTCAATTTTGGAGGGTCGTGCAAAGGGAGTTGGGTACTCAGGTCGATTTGAGCATAGCATTTCATCCTCATACGGACGGACAGTCAGAGTGCACTATTCAGATTTTGGAGGACATGTTGCGTGCGTGTGTCATTGATTTCGGGGGTTCATGGGACCAGTTTCTGCTGCTCGTGGAGTTTGCATATAATAATAGTTATCAGTCGAGTATCCAGATGGCTCCTAATGAGGCTTCATATGGTAGGAGGTGTAGATCTTCGGTTGGTTGGTTTGAGTCAGGCGAGGCTAGGCTATTGGGCATAGATTTGGTTCAGGATGCGTTGGATAAGGTGAAGTCGATTCAGGAGCGGCTTCGCACGGCATAGTCTAGGCAGAAGATTTATGCGGACCGAAAGGTCCGGGATGCGTCTTTCATGGAGGGAGAGAAGGTACTGCTGAAGGTGTCACCCATGAAGGGTGTTATGAGGTTCGGGAAGAAGGGAAAGCTGAGTCCCCGGTTCATTGGGTCGTTTGAGGTGCTTCAGAGGATTGGAAAGGTGGCTTATAGACTTGTCTTGCCACCCAGCTTATCGAGTATTCATCCGGTGTTCCATGTTTTGATGCTCCGGAAGTATGTTGGTGACCCGTCTTATGTTTTGGATTTCAGCATGGTTCAGCTCGAGGAGGATATGTCATATGAGGTAGAGCCAGTGGCTATTTTGGGTTGTCATGTCAGAAAGTTGAGATATAAGGATATAGCTTCAGTGAAGGTTCAGTGGAGAGGACAGCCGGTGGAGGATGCCACCTGGGAAACCGAGCGGGAGATGCGGAGCAGATATCCTCAATTATTTGAGATTCCAGGTATGTTTCTATACCCGTTCGAGGATGAATGTTTGTTTAAGAGGAGGAGAATGTAACGACCCAACCGGTTGTTCCGTGAGATTAGCCTCGTTTCCCCTATTTCAGATTTGTTATGTGCTAGTTAACCTAATTATGATGTGTTGGGATGGTTTGTTCGGGTTCGGAGTGGTCGTGGTGAGAACTGAGACACTTAGTCTCTTAAGTTGGCCTTATGGTAAGAAAAGTCAACCGGAGGTTGACTATTAGGTAAACGATCTCGGAATTAGGGTTTGTTGGATCGGATAGCTTCGCTAGGTTATTTGGGACTTAGAAGTGTGTTCGGAATGTCATTTGGAGGTCAGGAGTAGAATTAGGCTTGAATTGGCGAAATTTAGTTTTTGGCAATTTCTGATCGGCATTGGAAAATTAGCTATCGGGGTCGGAATGGAATTCTGGAAGTTGGGACAAGTTCGTAGTGTCATTTTGGATGTGTGTAAAAATTTTCAGGTCATTCGGACGTGTTTTGATTGGTTTCGGCATCGTTGGTGATTTTCAGAAGTTTTAGGAATCTTAGGCTTGAATCATGGGTTGAATTGGAGTTTCGATGTTATTTCGGTGTTCTGGGAATTTGATTAAGCCCGGGTATACATTTATGACTTGTTTGTATTTTTGGTTGCGGTCCCGAGGGGCTCAGGTTGATTTAGGATGGCCCTCGGGGACTTTGAAGTGGGAAAATGCAGCTGATATGCTGCTGGTGTTGCCCCTTTGGTGTGGCCACACATGCGGATGGTTGAGCGCAGGTGCAGATTCTGGTGGGCTGGAGGAGTTCTACAGGTGCGAGGGTTTTACCGCACCTGCGAAGCCGCAGATGCGGAACTTTGAGCGCAGGTGCGGAGGTTTGGTGTTTGAGTGGAGTCTGCAGGTGCACACCTGGGACCGCAGGTGCGGGTCCGCAGGTGCGCGTAAATGATCGCAGGTGCGCGACCTCTGGACAGGGGAATATAAATATCATCCTTCGCGATTTTGAGTCATTTCTTCAATATTTTCATCCGGGATTAAGCTTTGGGAGAGAGTCTTGAAGGAGGAAATCAAGAGGACTTCGTTGAGGTAAGATATTTGAACCTAAAACTCGTTTCCATGTGATTTTGGACTGAAATTAAGGGAAAATCAGTGTGTAATTGGGGGTTAGGGCTTGGAAAATTGGAGACTTTAATTAAGGGATCATTTGTGGTTAGATTTCGATGCATTTTATATGAATAGACTCGGGAAATAATGAGGATTCTTGTGATGTGATTTTTATAGAATTCCGAGACGTGGGTCCGGGGGTCGGGTTTTGGCCAATTTCGGGATTTGTGCCTAATTGTGATAATTTTTGAATGGGTTTCATCTCCCTAGCATATTTTGATATTATTAATCTGGTTTTGAATAGATTCAGAGCATTTGGGAGCCGATTCGAGGGGCAAGAGTATCGCGGAGTAGTTTTCGGGCCGGTTTGAGGTAAGTAATGACTGTAAATCTTGCCCTGAGGGTATGAAACCCCGGACTCAGTATTTTCTCACTATTTTGGTATGATGCACATGCTGGATGACGAGTGTGTGGCGTGCACTGATTGGGATTTCGGACTTGGTCCTTCCCGTGGCAACTATTGAGTTGCGTATTTAATTTTAAATCATATGTTAAATCGTGATTTAGGACTATTGTTATATTTGGGCTGTAAGCCATGTTTGGGGCCTTGTGCCAACCTGTTTAGACCCCTTGGGGGCTACTTTCTGATATTCCTCACTATATTGATTATGATTTACACTCAGTATTTCCATGTTAAACTGTTTTCGAAACTCATACTTATTTACACTATTTTGAGATATAAAAATAATTTTTTGGGTCGAGTATCCCGTTTTAGTGATAGCCCGAGTGGCTTTTTGAGAGATTTCTGACTGAGTGTGGCCGAGGGCCTATGTTTTGAGGATGTTATGGGATCGGTCTGCACGCCGCAGTATGTAGCATTGTTTATGATATGTAAGATGCCGAGAGCCTGAGTGATTATGCCACGGGGTGGCTTGATATTAGCGCTTGGGCTGTAGGAGCCCCTCCAGAGTCTGTACACACCCCCAGTGAGTGCAGGTACCTACTGAATGCGAGTGTCGAGTGACGAGTGATTGGGAAGCATGACTGACTGTGAGGTTTCCCGAGGGGCTGATACTGAGTGAATGTGAGGCATGTTGAGCGACTGATTCCGAGTGATGATTCCCGAGGGGCAGTTTATGATATATGTTTTTTGGCCCCAGGGACTATATATGATTCATTTCATTTACACTAAACTCTTTGGGCATTTTTCTGAAATTGTTGAAAATCGCACTTTTCAAAGGATTTTACTGAAATTGACTTTTTAAAGCGTGTTGATTTAATGTATACACTGTTGGAAAGGAGGTTTGTATTTATTGTGAATTGATGATTTGTTCCTATGTGTTTCTTATTTCTCAAACTTGATTTATTTTCATTACTACTGAGTTGGCGTACTCATATTTCTCCTTGCACCCCTGTGTGCCGATACAGGTGCTGGTACCGAGCGCTAGTTTTCTTCCTTCTTGTGGAACCGGAGTTGGGATTTCTAGGTAGCTGCTCAACGTCCACGACTTTATCTTTTCCTTTTTTCTTGTTTGGTATTTAGTTCCTCATTCGAGACTTGATGTATTATTGACAGTAGAGATATTTGGTACTACTCGTAGATGCTCATGACGTGTTGACTCCAGGTTTTAGGGGTAGTAGTTAGACTATTTATTTCGTTGGGCTTTGCTTAAAATTTGGAAATTTAAAATGCTTATGAAATGTTGGAAACAAATTTTGGAAATTATGAAAATATTATGTCAATATGTGATTGTTGGCTAGCCTAGTTCCATGATAGGCGCCATCACGGCCGGCTCAGGATTTGGGGTCGTGACAATATGACATTAATGAATGATATTATATAAACGACTATTATATAACTATGAAGCGCAACGATGTAATTAGCATAGATCATATGACTATAATTTAAACGGTCAATATCACTATAACCTTAGTCAATGGTCAATGTAAATATTTCATAATTAAATTGCTAATAAGGTCCCAAATCTAACAATTGAAGTTAAAATTAACATTACAAGGGGACTAAATATGCAAAATACACATTTTAATTAGGTTCCAAATCTGCATTTTACTAAACTTTATTGTCAAATATGCATTTTTAAATTGTTGGCCGTGTATATATACACACTCACCCAAACAACGCTAAAGAAATAGACACATACTCTTACACAAACCCTAGAAAACCAACTATAGAATCCTCTCCCAGCAGTTCTGCCAAACGACCCCTCTTACTCCTCTTTTGACGAAAATGACAAAGAGCATAATCTGATATATGAAGTGATTATGAAATAGTCATACATCAATCGCGAATATCTGGTAATTTTATTTTTTTAAATAAATAATTAATATAATAACCTCCGACAGTGTGGCTTTGTCATGACCCAATTTCGGAGTCGTGATGGCTCTTGTCGTGGAACCAGGCAAGCCTCCCTTTTTAACTACGCTAAATTCAACTTCTACTAAAAATGCGATTTTAAACGGATTTATTAATAATACTAAGAGTTTGAAGTTTAAAAACAATATTTGAAACAAAATTTAAATCTCCAACCCCGGATCCGATGTCACTCAATCATGAGCTACTATAACATAAAGCAAAAGAAAAGGAGAAATGGACAACATTATCTCAAAATAATGAACAACAGGTAGAATAAGAAACAGAAGGCGAGGTCGCGATCGCCAGCTGCTACCTCGGCAACTCCAACGAAAACTCTAACCACTGCTCAATATCCACTACCGGGTCCTGGTGTACCTGGATCTGCACACAAAGTGCAGGGGCTAACGTGAGTACACCAACTCAGAAAAAACGAATCCAAACTATGGGCTGAGAAATAGTGACGGACAAAACCTCAAAATTTTACAATAAATAATATACAGAATTTAGACATGCTAACAGTTTATCAGGATGAGTAAATATGCCAAGTATACTCTACATGCCATCATAAATATACGTATGAAACCAGTGTGGATATGCACATAGTGCTCACAACTCTCCCACAGAAGTCCACTCAGTACTATATATGGCTCTCAGGCCCAGGGAAGTTCCATACCGGAATATGCATAAACACTGGTGACCGTAGTCACTCCGTACTGTGGAAAAAGGTCAATCCAGCCCCACGGAGAAAGTCCATCTCCGGAATACAACACTCGGACAAGATCCATGACTAAGGACGATCCATACCTCACATAACATCCACTTCGGACACGATCCATGCCCAGGGAAGATCCATCCCTCACACCAATGCGCTCACTGGGGTGTAAAGACTCCGGCGGGGCCCTAGTGGCCCAAGCATTGTATCAAGCCAACGAAGGCATGATTTAAGTATCGTTGCGGTGTGCAGTCCGATCTCATAACTATCTCAATAACAGGCTCTCGGCCTCACTCAGTCATTACTCTTCAGTCTCACTCACATGGATCACAGATGCATCCATCAGCCCGAAACAATGATAAGTATGCATATAATTAAAAATACTGAGACTGAGATATGAAGTGATATGCTATAACAGGACTGAGTATATGAAATCAAATAATCACAAAATGAGACAATAATATACGACCACTCGGGTCTCAGCATTTTCGGCATGAAGCCTAGCATTTATACTTAACATGATTCCTAACAGGTTCACAATTACCACATTAGCGGAAGCACAGATATCATCAGGGAATAATCACTAAGCGGTGCCATGGGATAAGCCAAGCCAAAAATACTTGGTGCACGCCCGCACACCCGTCACTTGGCATGCGTGTCACCTCGATTATAATCATAAATCATTTAGCTCAGGGTTTCGAACCCTCAGAACCAAGTTTGAAATGTTACTTACCTCAAAATCGGCTAAATACTATTCTGCAGTGCCTTTGCCTCTAAATCCGGCCTCTGAGTGCTCCAAATCTACCAAGTTCAGATTTTTATCATCAATTTATGCTTAAGGAATGAATTCCAATTGAAAAGTACCAAATTTAGCTCAAAACCCGAAATTAGTCAAAACCCGACCCCTGGGCCCGCGTCTCAAAACTCAAAAAATTTTATACCAATCTGTTCTTCATCATCTCACGAGTCCGTACATATAAAGAACACTAAAATCGAAGTTCATTTGACCCCTCAAATCGATTCCTAAAGGTCTCATAATCTCAAGCCCTAAACCTCCTCTTTTTACTGATTTTTCATGAATTAATTGTTGAGATTGTGTTCTATAATCACCCATAAACGAGTTTTAATGATCAAAACACTTACCTCTATGAAGAACACTGATATCCCTTTTCAAAAATCGCCTCAAGAGCTTCTTCCCGTTCAAAGATGGTGTTAAAAGGTCTAATGGTCGCGGAGGGTTTTAATTTATACTTTCTGCCCAGGGCTTCCGCACTTGCGGCCAATGTCTCGCACCTGCGGGACCGCACTTGCGGTCAAAACAACCGCACTTGTGAATTTTAACTAAAATGCCTAACTCCACACCTGCGGCTACATTCCGCACCTGCGGCTACATTCCGCACCTGCGACTTCGCAGGTGCGATCCTCCTCCCGCACCTGCGATCCTCTACTGGGACTCTCAAATTCTGCATTTATGCAGCTTTTCTCGCTCCTGCGGGCCCGCACCTGCTGTCACACTTTCGCAGGTGCGGTCACACTAGCACCAGCAGCTAAAGCTGCATTTTACCAACTTTAAAACTTCCGTTAATCACCCGAAATCAATCACGAGCCCCTCGGGACCCCAACCAAACATACGAACACCTCATATGTGATCATTCAAACTTATTTGCACTCCCAAAACACTAAAAGTAACATCAAAACACCAAAATCACATCAAATTCAAGCCTAAGAACTTTGAAATTTATAAAATCCTCCAACGATGCCGAAACTATCCAAAACAACTCTGATTGACCTGAAATTTTGCAGACATATCCAAAATGATATTACGCACCTGTTCCAACTTCTGGAATTCCATTCCGACCCCGATAGCCTATTTTCCACTGCCGACCGAAAATCACCATAAACTAATTTTCGCCAATTCAAGCTAATTCTACACCGGACATCAGAAAAATATTCTGAACACACTCCTAAGTCCCAAATCACCTACGAAGCTATTCGAGCCATAAAATTCGCATTCCGAGGTCGTTTACCAATAAGTCAACCCTCAGTTGACTTTTCCCATTTTAAGGCTATTAAAGACTAAGTTACTGAATTCTCATTTAACCATTCCGATTTCAAGCCTATCGACTCTAACACATCAATAATAGAATAACCAATCCATGACAAGTCAATGACAGCAATAAAAATGCAAGTTCTATGTAACGACAGACCGGGTCGTTACATTCTCCCCTACTTAAACATACGTTCGTCCTCGAACATGCCTAGAGCTGTTCCAACGCCACCAAAATTTGTTGTGTAACCTTCCAGGCACATATTCGGAGGTGATCCCATGTCACCCTACCCCATCTACGTCCGATAACACAACATAACTGAAATTTCATTATCAAATCATGACCTATAAACCTTAGAACTACATTTTCACTTCTGAATCAATTTACAAGATCAAAATCCCATAACTATAAACTGAATAAGTCTGAGCACACTGTAACAAGTCATATCTGTAACCCAAGATGAAATACCATGATCCACTACATGACTCAAGCACTCGTGGCGATAACTCCTAATCACAAGAGTTGCTTATAACAATCCAATACCGGTAAATAACCTCTTATCAAGAAATGCCTCGCTCTTACACTTTTATATACTGCCGATGATGACAGAAACACGTAGAAACTAACAACCATTCGTCCGATCAGTCAGACATGAAGCTTCCCCTTCCCAAATAGGAATTATAGCAAATTTCTAGGCCGACTCCCGATATTTGTCCTTCCAACTATGTTGTAGACAATTCTGACAATATCATTCTAGGTCCAATGACCTCTTCCGACATGACACATCAATACAATTCGAAGCCATAACCTGTGCAACTCGTGCACTCAACAACAACATCCCAACGTAATCAAATTATATAAAAGAATAACACGAGAGGACTATCCTACCATTAACAATTACGTAACCAACTAGCCAAGAACTTACATTTGATCCCATCTAGAAGCAAAAATCACTATACCTCTCATGCTCCTCACGCCAGTAGAAAATACACATCTCTAACCGTGGTAGAAACTATCAGGAACCATTCGAATCCCATTTTCACAACACCAAACCGTCAGAACTGAATCCTCCTAACTCAACCACGCTACACAGGTCACCAACACCCAAGAGCATTGCTAGGAACACATGTAGAAAACTCATTACCTCATAAGCACCCAAAGAACTAACTGTATCCCTTAACACACCAACACCCAAGGGAGTAACCCACACCCCCTAGGCAACCAAGCAAACTCCTACTTTACGCACACTACTTCCTTTACAAATAACAACTCAATCATGCAATGAGACTCATATCCCCATAGAGTACTCGAGTCATTCTCAACTCTACCTCTGCAGGTCATAACTGATCCACCAGTATACCCCAAACTGAAACTAATACAGCACATCATCGGGCAACCAACTAATCATTAGCAGACTCCCCCACTTGGCTCAAAGCCATATATCAAAACAAACAGTAACTCAAAATGCCCATACGCTATCACTGCCACAATACCGCAGTGGGATTCAACTAAATCCTTCATAAGCTCATACATAACTCAAACCATTAAACATCCCAAATCATCTCCAACCAATCCCTTTTGTCACAATCAAGCAATATAAACACATCTCACCCTCAAATCACACTCACCACATAGTCATCTAGTCACCAGGTCTCGTCAATAAGGACACCAATGGACATATGAGTCCCCAATTACATGTGCTCACACAAACGAAATCTCGGCACTCAAGCCACAGACAAAAATCCGGCCTCAAGTCCTCCAAACTGGCCCCAAACATGCTAGAATCACATCCCATTCATGGAAGTCACAAGCCATTGGTACACGGCTGATACCAAGAGCTCACGTGCGCAGTTGAATACATGAAAGGAGTTCAAAGAATTACGCTTCAGGTTTAATCAATGGATTCGCACGACAAGAGTTCGAGAATGTGAGATTTTTCCTAAAGGTTCTGCAGCCTCTCGAAGATAGGTAGAGACGTCTCCGTACCGATCCGCAAGACTCTACTAAACCAGCTCATGACTGGTGAGACCTATTTAACCTAGCGCTCTAATACCATCTTGTCACGGCCCAATTTTGGAGTCGTGATGGCGCCTGTCATAGAACCAGGCAAGCCTCCCTTTTTAACTACGCTAAATTCAACTTCCAGTAAAAATGCGATTTTAAACGAATTTATTAATAATACTACGAGTCTGAAGTTTAAAAACAATATTTGAAACAAAATTTAAATCTCCAACCCCGGATCCGGTGTCACTCAATCATGAGCTACTATAACATAAAGCAAAAGAAAAGGAGAAATGGACAACATTGTCTCAAAATAAAGAACAACATGCAGAATAAGAAAGAGAAGGTGAGGTCGCGATCGCCAGCTGCTACCTCGGCAACTCCAATGAAAACTCTGACAGCTGCTCAATATCCACTACCGGGTCTCCGTGTACCTGGATCTGCACACAAGGTGCAAGGGGTAACGTGAGTACACCAACTCAGAAGTAACGAACCCAAACTATGGGCTGAGAAGTACTGACAGAGAAAACCTCAAAATTTTACAATAAATAATATAAGAAATTTAGACATGCTAACATTTTATCAGGATGAGTAAATATGCCATGTATGCCAGTATACTCTATATGCCATCATAAAATATATGTATGAAACCAGTGTGGATATGCACATAGTGCTCACAGCTCTCTCACAGAAGTCAACTCAATACTATATATGGCTCTCAGGCCCAGGGAAGTTCCATCCCGGAATATGCATAAACACTGGTGACCGTAGTCACTCCGTACTGAGGGAAAAGGCCAATCCATCCCCACGGAGAAAGTCCATCTCCGGAATACAACACTCGGACAAGATCCATGTCTAGGGACGATCCATCCCTCACATAACATCCACTTCGGACACGATCCATGCCCAGGTAAGATCCATCCCTCACATCAATGCGCTCACTAGGGGTGTAAAGACTCCGGAGGGGCCCTAGTGGCCCAAGTGTTGTATCAAGCCAACGAAGGCATGATTTAAGTATCGTTACGGTGTGCAGTCCGATCTCATAACTATCTCAATAACAGGCTCTCGGCCTCACTCAGTCATTACTCTTCAGTCTCACTCACATGGATCACAGATGCATCCATCAGCCCGAAACAATGATAAGTATGCATATAATTAAAAATACTGAGACTGAGATATGAAGTGATATGCTATAACAGGACTGAGTATATGAAATCAAATAATCACAAAATGAGACAATAATATACGACCACTCGGGTCTCAGCATTTTCGGCATGAAGCCTAGCATTTATACTTAACATGATTCCTAACAGGTTCACAATTACCACATTAACGGAAGCACAGATATCATCAGGGAATAATCACTAAGCGGTGCCATGGGATAATCCAGGCCAAAAATACTCGGTGCACGCCCGTCACTTGGCATGCGTGTCACCTTGATTATAATCATAAATCATTTAGCTCGGGGTTTCGATCCCTCAGAACCAAGTTTGGAAACGTTACTTACCTCAAAACCGGCTAAAATACTATTCTGCAGTGCCTTTGCCTCTAAGGCCTCTGAGTGCTCCAAATCTACCAAGTTCAGATTTTTATCATCAATTTATGCTTAAGGAATGAATTCCAATTGAAAAGTACCAAATTTAGCTCAAAACCCGAAATTAGTCAAAACCCGACCCCCGATACTGTGTCTCGAAACTTAGAAATTTTTATACCAATCTGTTCTCCATCATCTCACGAGTCCGTACATATAAAGAACACTAAAATAGGAGTTCGTTTGACCCCCCAAATCGATTCCTAAAGGTCTCATAATCTCAAGCCCTAAACCTCCTCTTTTTACTGATTTTTCATGAATTAATTGTTGAGATTGTGTTCTATAATCACCCATAAATGAGTTTTAATTATCAAAACACTTACCTCTATGAAGAACACTGATTTTCCTCTTCAAAAACCGCCTCAAGAGCTTCTTCCCGTTCAAAGATGGTGTTAAAAGGTCTAATGGTTTTAATTTATACTTTCTGCCCAGGGGTTCCGCACCTGCGGCCAATGTCTCGCACCTACGTTCAAAACAACCGCACCTGCGACTTTTCTCTAAAATGCCTAACTCCGCACTTGCGACTACATTCCGCACCTGCGACTTTGCAGGTGCGATCCTCCTCCTGCACCTGTGGTCCTCTACTGGGCCTCTCAAATTCCGCATTTGTGCAGCTTTTCTCGCTCATGCGGGCCCGCACCTGCGGTCACACTTTCGCAGGTGCGGTCACACCAGCACCAGCAGCTGAAGCTGCATTTTACAAACTTTAAAATTTCCATTAATCACCCGAAATCAATCCCGAGCCCCTCGGGACCCCAACAAAACATACGAACACCTCATATGTGATCATTCAAACATAGTTGTACTTCCGAAACACTAAAAATAACATCAAAACACCAAAATCACATCAAATTCAAGCCTAAGAACTTTGGAATTTCTAAAATCCTCCAACGATGCCGAAATTATCCAAAACAACTCTGATTGATCTAAAATTTTGCATACATATCCAAAATGATATTACAAACCTGTTCCAACTTCCGGAATTCCATTCCGACCCCGATAGCCTATTTTTCACTGCCGACCGGAAATCACCATAAACTAATTTTTGCCAATTCAAACCTAATTCTACACCAGACATCACAAAAAAATTTTGAACACACTCCTAAGTCCCAAATCACCTAACGAAGCTATTCGAGCCATAAAATCCACATTCCGAGGTCATTTACCAATAAGTCAACCCTCAGTTGACTTTTTCTATTTTAAGGTTATTTTTAAAGACTAAGTTACTGAATTCTCATTTAACCATTCCGATTTCAAGCCTATCGACTCTAACACATCAATAATAGAATAAACAATCCATGACAAGTCAATGACAGCAATAAAAATACAAGTTCTACGTAACGACAGACCGGGTCGTTACAAGCTTTTTTTTGGGGGGGGGGGGAGGGGTTGGGTTATATGAGTTTCTTACTACTAATGGTTTTTTATTCTATTTCTAGCATTTTCCAAAAGGAATCTACGATCATCTTCCTGAAACAACTAGCACTGCGCTTCTTTAATATGGTGGCAAAGAGTGGTTTATAGGATTGACCACTGGTGAACGAGGAAGACTCAAATATGGTTGGAAAAATTTTGTGGTGAAGAATGATATCGAGCGAGGTTGTGTCGTGAAATTTGAGTTGGTTGAAATTGTGCCACTGTTTGTTGTCTTCAAAGTGGAAGTGAAAGGACAAGGAACTTTTGAAGATCCGGTTGATGCTAATTAGTTTTTAGATTATGTTTGTGTTATTTTTTCTTCTTTTTTTAGTTTTAGTTTGTAATTTCATCCAGTTATGGTATGTGTACTTTTATTTTCTACTAAACTATGAATGATATCAATTTGAGCTTTTATGTTATGTTCATTCTTCATTCAGTTTTATGTTTTCTTTTTTTGTCCAGTTTTTATTTCATATTAAAAGACTAGTTTAAAGTCTTGAATTCGAAAGCATTAGGAAGAGTAAATAAGAGGTGTAAATGCTTTATTGAGAAGTTAAATGGTTGGTATGTGAATATTTTTGTTAGTAAATAGGATTCAATATCTACATGTGGATTCAAAATTTATAGTTATCAATACAATTTTGGTAACCGAAATAGTTAATACAATTCAGCTAACATCATTAATTTCGGCAACAGATAGTGGTACCAGTGACTGGATTCTTTAGGCTAATTCTAATGTAAATAATTTTAGTGAATTAGGCTAAGAGTTCTGTTAGGCTAATTAAGGATTCAAAATTAGTTCTTAGGTTTCAAATTTAGGATGAAAAATGATGAAATATGGGAAATTAGTGCCGGGAACTTGTATGGGAAATTAGTTCTTAGGTTTCAAATACGGAAACTTGTATGTCGATACAAGATATTGTACAGTTTTTTTTAGGAGGGAAAAAAAGCTGCCAAAATTGAACGAAAAAAAAAGTTAAAAGGGAAAATTAGCATTCTAACTTTTTTAGGAGGGTGGTTGAAATATATTTTTGGACTGGGTTAGCCCCATATATATAGTCACATACTCAAACCCTAAAGACCTAAAATACACTTACATACTCAAACCTTAAACTATGGATGTCTCCCCCTCTACCAAACGAGCCCTATCTTAGTTTCTACTAGCGGTGATAATGAAGAAGAGAATACTCCAATATTTGAAGTGATTATGACTGATTCATGCATCAACTATACGATCTGGTAAATTATTATGTCCTTTAAACTTTATTTCTTTGAATGTTACAATAACTTCTTGAGTTAATCCTAATTGAATTATTCTTTTACATAAAATACTTTTGTTTCTTATACCTTAACTCTAGAAAATATATATGCATCAGTATTGTATATCTTGATTCAGTTTTATATTTTCCGAAACTTAATAGTCATGTTTTTTCTAAGTATATTCCAAGAAAAATCTACAAGCATCTTCCTCCAACAGTAGAACACGCGCTTCTTCACTATCGTGGCAAAGAGTGGTATGTAAATATTAGCGTTGGTGATCAAAGAAGGTTCAAGGTAGGCTCGAGACTTTTTGTTTTGGAGAATTATATCAAGCGAGGTTTCGTCGTCAAATTACGTTGGTTGATGTTTCACCACTGCGTGTTGTCTTCAATGTTCAAGTGAAGGGAGAAGGAACTTCTGATTATAATCCGGTTTAAATTGATTAGTTTCTAGGATGTGTTTGTGTTGATTTATCCTTTTATTATCTTTTATTTCATGTATGTTGTTTTAGTTATGGTTGTTGTGCTTTTTTCTGTTGAAGTATTATGTTATAAAATTTCAATCTTCATATTGGTATTCTTTACTATAATATTTTATTTTTTTAATTATCATTCAAAAAAATGAAATGGAAGAGTAAATGCATCATAGGGAAGTTAAATGGTTGGTATGTTATTAATGTATTGTAAGAGTAAATGCTACATAGGGAAGTTAAATGGGTTGGTTTTGTATTAAAAGAGGCACGGTTTTGAACTCTTGGAGTGTATCCGAAACTAATAAAATTAAATGCAACTAACACCAATAAGTTGAATGTTGAAGGTAGGGGTTTAGTAACTGAACGTAAGTATTTTAGTTCTTAGTTTGAACTGATTTTAATATTGTCAAGTCTTTTACTTCTGAACTAGTTGCAACTAATCACATTTCGTTAGTCTAGTTCTCTAAATTAAAAGCAAGTAACAAATGAAGTATTTAATAATGACAGTTATAATACCACACAGTTTACAAAATAAAGTCAATAAATTCAAAAAAAATCTATATCAAATCAAATTAAATAAGTTTCAAACTTAAATCATCTCAAACTAAACGGTCAAGTCTTCTACTTCCCAATTTGCTTCATCGTTTAGATCAGGCAAGCTACTTTGTGGTGGTACTGTTGCATCATCTTACTGTAATTAGATTAAATAAGACTAATAAGCAATGTATTTACCTAAAAAATAAAATAATTAATCAAATTTGTTATACTTTACCTCAATTCCTTCCGCTAGCCGAGGAGTTCCACCACTTCTACTACCACCTCTATCACCTCCTCTAGCACAGCCTCTACCACCACCTCTACCGCCACTTCTACCACCACCTCTACCACCACTTCTACCCCTCCTATTACCTCTAACTCCACTTCCACCACCCGTTTGTGAACTTCTAAAGTATGAATCAATTCGCCCTCTATATCTATTCAACCTTGGACGTCCACGAGAAGCTATGTCTCTAGGATCTCTTATATTTATTCCTTCACCCTCACCCTCACCTCACCCTCACCCTCACCCTCACCCCCACCCCCACCCCTAACCTCACTCACACTATCATGTGTATCTTCCAAATCCCAATTTGGAACTATCATAGCATCATCCCAATTCAAAAGGTCATGTTCCAATCTGTTCAAATCATACTTAATATATCGCCTCATCACTTCAGTGTCCAACGCAATATCACAAACCTGTTAAAAATGCTTTAATAGTTCCTTGTACATCATGTATTCAGAAGTCATACGTGGGTACCCTCCTAGAAAGAAACGTTTCAAGTGCGGACGAACAACATTTTTTCTCCACATTTTCAATATATATACCTCTCATTAATGTTTTTAATCCTCTTATGATACAACACCTTAAGTATATGTCAACATAGAATACCTCATGTTTCAAACCACTTGCAACTACAACTTACATATTCGTCAATAGGTGTATATTCAACCATGAATACAAATGGATATCTAGTGTTAAAACTCCTTAGCGAAGAATCTGTTATAATGTATTTGTCCACTCCAGGGTTTGCTTGATGATCTTCAGGGGTGATGATTTCACAATGGAACAGTTTCCTTAACTGTACTTGAAAAATTTCAAACACTTCACGATTATAACATGCTTGAAGTTTTTCCTCCCATGCGAATTCAGACAAATATTTTGGTTCAAAGCACCTTGACCTATATTCGGCTTTCAATTCTTTCTCGAACTTAGCTCTTATGGCTAACTCATATTGCTGAACAAATAGCTTCAAAGTGTTTTGGCGGGTGATAAATCCATCAAAGAAAGCATGCATTCCTTCACTTCTTTGTGTGGACAACATCCCGGCCCAAAAGTGGTCATTTAGGTATACAAGAATCTATTTTTCCTTCTCAAAATAAACTTATAAAACCAATCTGTCATGACCCAAAATCCACTATCGTGATGGCACCTAACCCAACCCGCTAGGTAAACCAAATAATGATTATCCAATTTCAATAACAATTTAATAAAGAAATTAAGTAAAGAAATATTTGAATCTTATACATTTCCCAAGGACTGGTAGTATAAATCATGAGCTTCTACGAATAGAGTTTACAAAGCGGAAATAAAATAAATACATAGTCTGTTTGAAAAGTACATAAACAGAGATTTATAATCTAAGGCTACCCCGAACAAAGGAGGCAGATACAACATGAACATAGGTATATCTTCAAGTCCCGCAACCATCGAACACAGCAGCAACAACAATCAGCATCTACACGCAATGTGCAGAAGTGTAGTATTAGTACAACCGACCCCATGTACTGAGTAAGTAACAGACCTAACCTTAGGTTAAAAGTAGTGACGAGCTAACACAGGGTCGGGTCCAATACCCATATTCCACAATAATTCATAACAGCATAAATACAAGTATAAGAGAGACATCTCATCAGTAAAAATACTCAGCTCGTTCACAGTTCCATAAAATGGTCATGCTTTTCAAATATCTCAGGGAAAGAAAATCCCATATCCCTTACCGAAATTTGCCAAAAATACGAGTAAGTTTGAAAACTATAATTTTCCAAATATCCTTTCCACAATAAATAAAATGTTTCATATTCTTTCCAAATAACAAGTATAAAATACCTATCTATGTCCACATATCAATGTGTATAATAATTCATGAATGACGTGATACTATATAGCATGAGGAAAATGCATCTTTATGTCTGTATATCATGTGTGCATGTAAATGCCATATATCTCATAGATGAATCATGTACTCACAGTCTCAGAGTACTAAATCTCACTGCCTCTTATCCTCTCTCACTAAGCTCAATACTCAGCATACTAAACCACTCAGCGCTGTATAATAACTGATGCGGCCTGCAGCCCGCTCCATATATATACCATATATATATATAGTCGACTGTGATCACTAAGGGTGTTTAGACTCCGGAGGGGCTCCTTCAGCCTAAGTGCTATATTGATGCGGCGTGCAGCCCGACCCAATACTACTGCGGTGTGTATCCCGATCCAATACTGCTGCGGCGTGTAGCCCGATCCATATATTATTGCGGCGTGTAGCTCGATCCATTTATTGCTTTGGCGTGCAGCTCGATCCGATAATATAGCCTGAAGGCTTGTTGCGGTGTGCAACCCGATCCAACATTTATGCGGCGCACAGTCCGATCCAACATGTCTCACGCAGCTCTCAACCCGACACTCAGGCCCTATATCAGTCACTAGCCTCTCCACCCTCACAAATATCAAAATAACAGCCAAAATAGGGAGTATAGCAAGTATTAGTCAAATCATGAGAGAGAGCTGAGATATAATGCATAAGAATACGGTGACTAAGTACAAGATAACAATTAGCAGTCAATTTGACAAATTCACGACCACTGAGGTCCCAACGGTATTATCACATAGCCTAAGCATGGTTTCTAACATGTACGACAGTCAACAACTCAAAAACAAGATGAACAGATAACAACAATGGGCTAATCGACTTTACAGTATCTTGGGACGGACCAAGTCTCAATCCCACACGGTGCACACTCACACGCCCGTCACCTAGCATGCGCGTCACCTCAAAATATCCACATCATACGAACTTCTCGGGGTTTCGTACCCTCAGCACTAAGTTTAGAAGAGTTACTTACCTCGAACAATCAAATTCCAATACCGAGCAAGCCCAGCGATGCTCCAAAAGTTCCATCTCACGCTTTCCGTCCCGAGAACAAATCGAAACTAACCAAAAACAACTCAAATACATCAAACAATGCTAAAGGAACAAATCCCAATAAAAAAAAGTCAAATCTTGAATCAAAACCCAAAATTGGTCCAAAAGCCCAACCCGGGCCCGCATCTCGAAAACCAAAAAAACTCACAAAATCCTCCAACCCATTCAACTATGAGTCCAACCATACTAGTTTCACTCAAATCCGACTTCAAACCGGTGTTCAAAACTCAACAATTCATATTATGAAACTTTTAGGTCAAAACCCCCAATTTCTCTTTAAATCATCAATCACTTGCTAAAAATGAAGATAGATTCGTGATATAAGATCAAAAATGAGTAGAGAAGACTTACCCAAAGTTGTGTGGAAAATATCCTCTCCAAAGTCGCCCAATCCGAGCTCCAAAGTCCAAAAAATGAAGATAGAAACCAAAGACCTCGATTTATAGGTTCTGCCCAGCGATTTCCGTATTTGCGGACAATTCGTCGCACCTGCCACCACCGCTTTTGCGGAAAAAACATTGCATCTGCGAGAAATGGCCTTGCCCAGCAACCCCGCACCTGCGGTATCAAACTCTGCATCTGCGAAGACTCCCGCACTTGCGCTTACGCTCGACGTACCTGCGTATCCACACGTGTGCCCTTTTTCCGCTTCTGCGGGCCTCCTCCTCCAGATCTCATCTCGCATCTGTGACGCTTGGCTCACATATGCGGCCATCACACCTGCACACTATCAATCGCAAGTGTGGAACACCAAAACCAGCAGCTCCTTGGCAATAAAAACATGAAGAAAATTATCTGAAATCAATCTGAAACATGCCTGAGCCCCTCAGGACCCCATCCAATCATACCCACAACTCAAATAACATATCACGGACCTACTCGAGGATTTAAAATACACATAAAAACATCGAAACGATGAATCACACCCCAAATCAAAATCTATGAAATTTGAACTTTCAAATTTCCAAAACACGCGCCGAAACATATCAAACCATCCCGGAATGAACTCAAAATTTGCACACAAGTCTCAAATTACATGATGAAGCTATTAAAATTCACGGAACCACAATCCGGATCCGACCTCCTCAAATTCAACTTCCGATTAAACTTATGAACTTTCGAAGCCTTCAAATTTCCAATTTTCGCCAATTTGTGCTGAAACCTTCTAGAAACATCCAAATGCAAATACGGGCATACTCTCGAGTCCAAAATCACCATCCGGACTTAAAGGAACCATCAAAACTCCGTTCTGGGGTCAAATTCTCGAAAAGTCAAACTTGGTCAACTCTTTCAACTTGAAGCTACAACAACAAACTCATTCTTCCAAACTGATTTCGAATAACCTGAACCCCAAAACCGGCGATTCGCATAAGCCATAATACATCATACGGAGCTACTCATGCCCTCAAACTATCGAGCGAAGTGCAAATGCTCAAAAAGATCGGTCGGGTCGTTACATTCTCCCCCACTTAAACATACGTTCGTCCTTGAACGTGCCAGGAATTGTTTTCAAAACCATCAAACCGCCGCATAACTGTACCATTCACATACCCGGGGGTGATAACATGTCACCCTATCCCATATAGGTCTGATAACACAACATAACTTAAGTTTCCTAGTTCAACTTAGCCCATATGCCTCATAATCCAATTTCTACATCCGATATTTCTATAATATCAGAATCTCGCATCAACACACTGCATAAGCCTGAACAAGCCGTATCCAACCATGGTCGTAACTCAAGATGAAATCACATGATATACCACATAACTCAACACTCATAGCGATAATATATAATCACAATAGCTGCTCAGAACAACCCAATACCGGTAATAAACCTCTTATCAAATAGAGCCTTGTTCTAACACCTTCATACACTGCCAACGATGAAAGAAACACCCTGAAACGCATAACCATTCGCCAGATCAAAAAGTTGTGGAACTCCCTCTCCTTCGATAGGAACTATAGCAAATTTTTAAGTCGATCAACATCAATATCCTTTCAAAACATACCACAATCAGATCTGGTAGCCCCCATTCTAGGTACGATGACCTCATCCCATCTAACAGAATCACTTAGTGACATGACACATCAATACAGCTTAAAGTCACAACCCGTGCAACCCGTGCACCAAATAGCAACATTCCAAATGTACTAAATCCTGTAAATGCCCCAAATGAGAGGACTATCCCGACAGCTTAACAAGTACCATCACAACACCATGCTAAGGTCCTAGTACTCACCGTAGAACCAAAACACACGAATCCAACATAAAGGATCATACCTCTATATAATTCCGGTACAATGCGTGACCTCATCCAAACTCTAGTCCATGTTATATACCTCGAACCACCCTGCTCAAAATCCATAACCACTCGAAATTCGACATCAAGTACCCAAAGTCGTTACCATAACTGCGGAGAATCAGACGATGCAATGCCACACAAAACCTGAAAGAACATAACTAATATGCCCTCAATCATGCAATACCCAATTATTCATCTCACTCAAATTCCTCCATAAGACCACAATAGAACCACACCATGTGTGCCTAAAACCAACGAATCACAACTCCTCTTAGCATAGAAGATCAACTCACAAATCATTTCAGAACACGAATAAACTCAACAACACTGAATGGCACATCCCTCAATAATAGTAGTTCGGACTTTGGAGTCAACAAATCCGACCCGGTGCAAAACACATATACATATTGAGCCGACCGATGAACCCCAAATCAATTTCGGCCATCCACAATAGACAAATAGCCCTCCGAAGGTCCACAATGACTGAATCGCAACACATACTATACTCTGACTAACCTTGGCTATATCTTCACAGTCCATAACTATAAAATAATCTACTCATTAGAATTCCCAGTCTCCCAATCCATAGAACACATGAATCACCATAGTTGATCTCCATCCCACCGCCTGATGTCTAACACTTCTCCAATACATGATCATCCCACGAGGAATACTCCAAAAATTCTTCTGTGTCGCAAAGAAAAATTTGAACACCAATAGTCATTCCAACAAGAGAGCGCCACAATACCAATGAAGGACTCATGAAATGTATACTGTCATTCCATAAATAAAACACATTTCCCCTTCTGAAATGTATACTCTCATCGATCCATACCAGATAGTAATATCATTTACTTAGTCATCTGAAACTGTCCATGCTGCCTAAGGACTCATGACCTTCCCTTCAAAACTGAATTGTGACCTTACACATGCAAATCTCAATCCTACACAACACACCGCATATACTATGCCACCATACGATAGATATGAGAACTTCATAATCCACTCTGAGTCACATGCAACTACTCACTCAATTAGCCAAGAACTTTCCATTTGATCCCGTCCAGGAGAAAATCACTATTCGCAACATGTTCCACACACTGGTAGGAAATATATAACTCAAACCATGGTAGTAACCATTGAAAACTCTTTGAAACTCATTTGCACATAATCAAGCCATCAGAGCTATATATCTTTATCTCAACCAAGCCACACAGGCTGCCAAAACCCAAGAGCATTGCCACAAAACATATGTAGAAACTCACCACATCATAAGCACCCAAAGAACCGATCTTACTCATTACCATGACAATCCAACCTACTACCAAGCTGTCCTATTATCCAAATTTCCTTCTGAATTGCCTTCAAATTGATACTTTTCCTTGCTAGAATACCATTATCCTTAACTAAAACTTGCCCCGCGAACTCTAGCACAGAATCACACCGCTCTAAGGCTTATAAGCCGCTGGAATCCCTCTTTATGTATCCCAAAAGTACCATAACCGACACATCCACTCTGAAGAGACCTATGAATTTAAGCTATTCTTTCACTTTCCTGACACTGAAATGCATAATCCACAATGATATAAAAATGCCACAAGCCTCGACACCGTCCAATGAAATTCTCAGTTTCTAGCCATATATAAAAAAAATCGCTACATATAAATCTTGAATACAGTAAAACCATTCTCGAGAGTCATTTACTCTGCTCAAATCTCAATTATATCGATCAAATGGACCGAACGACCTGTGCCCCATTAGCACACCAACACCCAAGGGAGTAACTCACACTTCTAAGCAACTGAGAAATTCCTACTTCATGTACACTACATCCTTCACGAATAAAAACTCAATTGTTTCCTGATTCTCATATACCCATAGAGTGTAATACAACCTGTATCCATAAATTTCCTTACTCGAGTCATCCTCAATCTCAACCACTGTAGTCGTAACTGATTCACCAGTATACCTCAAATCTTATCCAATACAACACATAATCGTGCAAACAACTCGTCGATAGCAGACTCCCCCACTTAGCTCAAAGCCATAGATCAAAACATACAATAACTCACAATTCCCATATTCTATTACTGCCATATTACCGTAGTGAGATTCAACTAAATTGCTCATAAGCCAAATAATACCACCCATCTAATACCTCAAATCATCCGTAAATCTTGCATTCGCCCTTGTAATAGTCAAGACAACTTTCATAAGTGACCCGAACTAAAATTGCAACACATACGATTTACTGATAGAGGATAACTCGCTACAAAATAACATAAGGATCACACAACCTCAGGGCACCCCGCAGGAGATAACCTTTTCTACTTAGCCTCAAAAATCATAACTATTACGCAATCACTTAATCTCTCTGTGTCTGAACTAATAACACAACATGAAAATCTACTTCACTCCATAACTAAACTACGTGAAAAAATATCCTTCAACACACCCATAACTCGAGACTATACATCAAATCAGGATGGAAATCAAGAACCAATTAGTTCTTTCTACACCTCAAGCAAATCCTTCTCGTCACATTCAATTCATATGAACACATCTCGCAGTCACATTATACTCATCATGTAGCCATCCAGCCACAAATTCCACTAATAGGGACACTACCGGACATATAAATCCACAAGCACGTGCTCACACAATCAACATCTCTATGCTCAAGCTACGATCGAAACCCAACCTCAAGTCCTCCAAACTGTCCCTTCATCAGCATACATAAATCATATCTCACACTTCATCTAGGGAATCACAAGCCGTCGATGCACAGCTGATACCGAGCGCTCATGTGCGCATACGAATGCGTGGAAGGATTTCAAAAGATTACGCTTCACGCTGAATCAATGTTGCACGATAAGGAAAGAAAGATAGGAAGTATATCCTAAATGCCTTGTAGCCTCTCGAAGATAGGTATGGACGTCATCATACCGATCCGCAAAACTCTACTAGATACTTGCTCATGACTTGTAGAACCTATGAACCTAGAGCTCTGATACCAATCTGTCACGACCAAATATTCACTAGTCGTGATGGCACCTAACCCAACCTGCTAGGTAAGCCAACTAATGATTATCTAATTTCAATAAAAATTTAATAAAGAACTTAAGTAAAGAAATATCTTAATGTTATACATTTCCCAAGGACTGGTAGTACAAATCACGAGCTTCTACGAATAGAGTTTACAAAGCGGAAATGAAATAAATACATAATTTGTTTGAAAAATAATAAACAAAGTTTAATAATCTAAGGCTACCCCGAACAAAGGAAGCAGTTACAACAAGGATGCAGGTACATCTTCAAGTCCTGCAACCATCAAACACAGCAGAGAATAGCAATCAACATATGCACGCAATGTGCAGAAGTGTAGTATCAGTACAATCGACCCCATGTACTGAGTAAGTAACAGACCTAACCTTAGGTTGAAAGTAGTGACGAGCTAACACAGGGTCGGGTCCAATAACCATATTCCATAACAGTTCATAACAGCATAAATGAAAGTATAAGAGAGACATCTCATCAGTAAAAATACTCAGCTCGTTCACAGCTCCAGAAAATGGTCATGCTTTTCAAATATCTCAGTGAAAGAAAATCCCATACCTTACCGAAATTTGCCAAAAATACGAGTAAGTTTGAAAACTGTAATTTTCCAAATATCTTTTCTACAATAAATAAAATGTTTCATTTTCTTTCCAAATAACAAGTAAAAAATACCTATCTATGTTCACATATCAATGTGTATAATAAGTCATGAATGACGTGATACTATATAGCATGAGAAAAATGCATCTCTATGCCTGTATATCATGTGTGCATGTAAATGCCATATATCTCAGAGATGAATCATGTACTCACACTCTTAGAGTACTAAATCTCACTGCCTCTCATCCTCTCTCACTAAGCTCAATTCTCAGCATACTAAATTACGCAACGCTGTATAAAAACTGCTGCGGCCTGCAGCCCGCTCCACATATACATATAGTCGACTGCACTCACTAAGGGTGTTCAGACTCTAGAGGGGCTCCTTCAGCCCAAGCGCTATATTGTTGCAGCGTGCAGTCCGACCCAATACTACTGCGGCGTGCATCCCGATCCAATACTGTTGTAGCGTGTAGCTCGATCCATATATTGCTGCAGCTGCAACTCGATCCATATATTGCTGCGGCGTGCAGACCGATCCGATAACATGGCCCGAAGGCTAGTTGCGGCGTGCAACTGATCCAACATTTATGCGGCACGCATTCCGATCCAACATGTCTCACACAACTCTCAACCCGGCACTCAGGCCCTATATCAGTCACTAGACTCTCCAGCCTCACAAATATCACAATAACAGCCCAAACAGGAAGTATAACAAGTATTAATCAAATCAGGAGAGAGAGCTGAGATATAATGCATAAGCAAACCATGACTAAGTACAAGATAACAATTAGCAGTCAATTTGACAAATTCACGACCATTGCGGATCCCAATGGTATTATACATAGCCTAAGCATGGTTTCTAACATGTACAACAGTCAACAACTCAAAAACAAGATGAACAAATAACAACAATGGGCTAATCGACTTTATAGTCTCCCGGAACAGACCAAGTCTAAATCCCACACGATGCACGCTCACACGCCCGTCACCTAACATGCGCGTCATCTCTAAATATCCACATCATACGAACTTCTCGGGGTTTCCTACCCTCAGCACTAAGTTTAGAAGAGTAACTTACCTCAAACAAGCAAATTCTAATACCGAGCAAGCCCAACGATGCTCCAAAAGTACCATATCGCGCTTTCCGACCTTCGAACGATTCGAAACTAACCAACCAACTCAAATACATCAAACAATGCTAAATGAACCAATCCCAATAAAAAAAGGCAAATCTTGAATCAAAACCCGAAATTGGCCCAAAAGCCCAACCCGGGCCCGCATCTTGACACCCAAAAAAATTCACAAAATCCGATAACTCATTCAACTACGAGTCCAACCATACTGATTTCACTCAAATCCGACTCCAAATCGGTGTTCAAAACTCAAAAATTCATATTATGAAACTTTTAGGCCAAAACCCCCAATTTCCTCTTTAAATTCATCAATCACTTGCTAAAACGAACATAGATTCGTGATATAAGATCAAAATGAGTAGAGAATACTTACCCAAAGTGGTGTGAAAAATCTCCTCTCCAAAGTTGCCCAATCCGAGCTCCAAAGTCCAAAAATGAAGATAAAAACCAAAGACCTCGATTTATAGGTTCTGCCCAGCGATTTCCGCATTTGCGGACAATTCGCCGCACCTGCGACCACCTCTTTTGTGGAAAAATATCGCATCTGTGAAAAATGGCCTTGCCTAGCAACCCCGCACATGCGGTATCAAACTCCGCATCTGTGAAGACTCTTGCACCTGCGCTTACCCTCGACGCACCTACGCATCCGCACCTGCGCCCTTTTTCCGCTTCTGCGGACCTCCTCATCAAGATCGCATCTTGAATCTGTGATGCTTGGCTCGCATCTGCGGCCATCACACCTGCGCACTATCAATCGCAAGTGTGGAACACCAGAACCAGCACCTCTTCAGCAACAACAACATGAAGAAAATGATCTGAAATCAATCTGAAACACGCCCGAGCCCCTCGGAACCCCGTCCAATCATACCCACAAGTCACATAACATAACACGAACATACTCGAGGCTTCAAAATATACATAAAATATCAAAATGACGAATCACACCCCAAATCTAAATCTATGAACTTTGAACTTTTAAATTTTCAAAACACGCGCCGAAACATATCAAACCATCCTGGAATGAACTCAAATTTGCACAAAAGTCCCAAATGACATGATGAATCTATTCAAATTCCCGGAACTACAATCCGGATCCGACCTCCTCAAAGTCAACTTCCGGTCAAACTTATAAACTTTCCAAGCCTTCAAATTTTCAATTTTCGCCAATTTGTGTCGAAACTTTCTAGAAACATCCAAATGCAAATTCGGCATATGTCCGAGTCCAAAATCACCATCCAAACTTAACAGAACCATCAAAACTCCGTTTCGGGGTCAAGTTCTCGAAAAGTCAAAATTGGTCAACTCTTTCAACTTGAAGCTCCAACAATGAACTCATTCTTCCAAACCGTTTGAATAACCTGAAACCCAAAACCGACGATTCGCATAAGTCATAATATATCATACGGAGCTAATCATGCCCTCAAACTACCGAGTGAAGTGCAAATGCTCGAAACAACATGTCGGGTCGTTACACAATCCCTTCCATCTAAGTTATATTTTTCAATATAATCAGTCCATCTTCTCTCAAACTCAGAAACGTTAATGCTATAAAGGACTAAAGCCTTAAATTCTTCCTTTGCAATCTTACCATCAAGAACTCCGCTTAACTTCGTAGGCAACTTTGCAAATATGTGCCATATACAATATCTAGGTACTGTATTTGGCATCAATGCATTAATGGCAACCTTAATACTATCACATTGGTCAGTCATGATAGCTAATGGACGAACATCTTTTAGAGCCCCAAGCCATGTAGAGAGCACCATTTTGTAACTTGTTATATCCTCACTAGACATAACAGCACATCCCAAAAATATGGATTGTGTATGTTGATTGACACCAACAAATGAAGCAAATGGCATATTGTATTCACAAGATATGTAGTATCAAGGCATATTATATCATGGAACTCCTCATATGCAACCTTAGAGTGTGAATGAACTCATAAGACATTACGAAGTCGACCAAAACTATCCACATCTACAGAGTAGTAAAATTCCATATCTTTTTGCTGCATGTCACTGAAGAACTTGAGTAATGATAGTGTGTCCCCTTCTTGCAACTGAAGCTTTTTACTCTTCAAAATATAATTTCTACAGTCCTTTGGTGTACAACCCAGATTTTCGGGGCCACCAGAAAGTACTTCAACGACTTATATTTTTTTAGGGTCTTAAGCTAAGAATATCTTTGGCTAGAAGAGTTCTGTTAAGAGACTTACTAAGCGATATGTGTCCAGCCATCAATCACGATAATGCTGGTTCCAATTAATGATTATATTTTTTAACCGCCTTTCAAACACACCGTGAACCATTCTCATACAAATTTTCATTTATTCTAGCACGACAGTTCCTCCTCTTGGTAACATGCTTATTCCTTGGTTTCCTAGACCTATCACAATCATATTGCACATGCCTAAGAATATCACCACCTTTTTGGTTTGATGTTCTTTTGACAATGCAAAACCCTAATAATCTTGCATGTTTTTTTGTAAAAATCAAACATAACATCCTTATTACTGAACATCATCCTAGTAATTGGACCAATTAAGAGATCTTCTTCATTGAACTCATTAGACATTTCCCTGTCCTCTCCACATTCTCCCTCTTCTTCTAAAAAATGGCCGTCATCATCATCAGTAGCAGCATCATCGTCAACATGATCTTCTCCATCATTGAAGTTGTCGTCTGAATCAATGTTGATCGACTTATCTTCATTCATCAAACTGTCGTCCGAATTCAACCCCAATGATATGTGTAATGCATTCCTTAGTTGCTCCGACCTAGTTTCTAGGTTGTTATTCGGGTTTAATGGCTCCAAACTAGTTTCTAGGTTAGCATTCATGTTTAGGTTAAGGGAAGGGTAATGAATTATGTATTTAATGAAAGCTTTCTTAACATAAGTGTATGGTATAACAAAATATACCATATAAATGAAAAAATAATATTATGTATACATACTAAACTTTTGATCTTCCCATATGTATAAATTGTATTTTTTTTTAAAACGTAATAGTATAGGTATACATATACGAATGCCTTTTATCTTCCCATGCATGAGAGAATAATGATTTATGGGATCAATGTTTTTGGATAATCAATATTTATTAATTAATCTTGGAGGGAAATATTTTGGAGGGAAAAATGGCTATTAAGCCACGTATGAAATAAAGAGCTTTACTGGTATTTCACTAGTGTGGCCATTGTTGGGCCACGGTGAATTTGGCCAAATAGCAGCATTCTATAATTTGGGATTTTATTACCGGTACTAAAACGCCTCACCGATGCAACCAAACGAGTACTCTAACAATTCTGGACACTGAATAGTGGGGTTCGCTAAGATTGTGTATTTGCCAAACACAGGTCCAAGCAAAGCCAATATACAGTTGCAAATCTGCTTAATGCCACAAAAAAGTACTCCATTTTAAAGCCCCCTATTACCGAAAGCCTGAATTTAGCAAGCAAATAAATTTCTTAAGAATGACTTTAATTTTTATTTTTGCCCAAAAAACTAAAAGGAAAGATATCTGAACTTAATCTTTTTGCTTCCAAAAGCTAAGTTTGGGTCCTATAATATAAATGCTCTAAACAATTCTACTGTACTTCTCTCCTAGGTATTAGTCAATTTGACCAAACTTCTAAAATCAGTCTATTTTGAGTATTATCTTTTTACGAAAGTATTTTTCTTTTCTTTAAAAGTACTTTTGGTGAGAAGTAGTTTATGATTGGCTAATTAATTTAAAAAATACTTCTGAACAACAGTAAGTACTTGACCAAGTTTTTAAAAAGTGATCTTAAGTGTATTTTTCTCAAAAGTGTTTTGCAAAAATATATTTTTAGAGAAAAATTACTTTTTTCTGCTTCTTTAATTTTTTTTTACTCTTACTCAAAAACACTTTTTTTCTTTCTAATTTGGACAAACACTTTAACTTTGAAAAAATAATATTTTTCCATTCATTGCTATGGACAATATTTTATCGTTATTGGTGAGTTTACATGGGAAAAGTAAGAAGAGAACACGCCGGAATAATTATCTTGGGAATTGCAAGGATTAATTACGTGCACACATGGTGTTTGGATTACCAAGAAAAGAAATATAGTAGCTTAAAACCAAATGGTGTTGTGATTGGTTTGTGCATGTCCCGCGCTATTCTCAAGACTAGAACCAGACATGCAAAATTTCTCAACACAGAACAAGACTTGTGTATAATGGAGTTGCTCTCTTCCTTGAAGCAACTTCACGTCCAAATCTTCAAACCTCGTTCACAACAAACACATTCCCATGTACTCTTTCATATTTTGTTGAATTTAAAAAGAAATTTTTTACCAACCAATTGTTCGGCATTTTCGAGTTTCTTACATAAGTTACTAGATTAATCATGTGATGTTTTGCTGTAGGAATTAAAGGAGAGAATAGAGAAGGAACCAATGATCATCACTGCCAGCAGTAACACTGTGGGTTCGCAAATTTTACCAAATTTGGGTTCCTTACTATTCTTTTGCTACTTTGTAATTCTTGAAGGTAACATTTGCTGAATATTTTAGACTGAGAATCTTCTAGGCTCTAGCCATGAGCTAAATAATTTTGTTTTTTTTGGCTAATTTATAGAAAATGTAAATCAATCTGTTGTATCTAGCTAGCATTCCTGCTAAAGTAGTACTATATAATTATATTCCACGTCTCAAAATTGTGACCTACTTTTCACTAAAGGAGCAACTACATTGTTTTGCCAAGATTTGCTATCAAAAGTTGTTTAGATAAATATTTAGTATAAAACCTCCTTACTTAAATCTTAACTTTTTTCCTTCTGACATATTTACTATGATCCGGTGAGAAATGTATCTTGAGCACCAAATTTGCACCTTCAGAAAAAATTAAGGCTGTTAGTTACTAGTATATTATACCTGATTTTAATGGGTTGCTACTGTCAGTTTTTGTTCAAGCTCATTAATCGTACAAATCATATTTCCTGACAGATTTCAAAGGAAAATGCAGCAGACACTGGGAACATCATCCTTAACCATGACTTCTCAGATGGGCTGCACTTCTGGCGCCCAAATTATGGCTGTGATGCTTTTGTGGTTCCAGCAGGTTCTGGATACCGTAATGGATTAACAACCGCTATTGTGTCGAAACGTAATCAATATTGGCATGGACTAGAGCAAGACATTACGAGCAGAATATCAGCAGATTCCACTTATACAGTTTCTGCTTGTGTTGGCGTCTCTGGTACTTCTCAGGGTTGTTGTGTTTATGTACTGGCTACACTGAAACTGGTGTATCAAAATTCAGAAACAAGATTTCTATCCTGTGGAAAGTAAGAATTTGTATCTATTTAGTCTTTCTTACCTTTCATTGATTAGGAAGCATTGTCGCGGTGGCTTTTTTGTCTGTGCAGAAAAGCTGTATCAAATGATGGTTGGGGGATGCTAGAAGGTTCATTTTCCCTGTCAACAATGCCTAATGAAGTTATATTTTTTCTCGAGGGACCACCACCTGGGGCTCATCTTCTCATCAAATCAGTAGTGATCTCATGTTCCAGTTCTACTGCTTGTGATGTAAGTCCAGTGTTGTGTCTATATTCCATCTTGTTCTCATGTCAGGAGGATCAATTATGTGTAGTATGTGTTAAATTTAGGGAATATTGGGAGATTACAGTTAAGAATCGTGTCAATTATCGAAAGGGCTTCCCTCTTTATTTGGATAGAGTTCTGGCACATCATCTGTTTTTATCGATGATGATAACACCATAGTAAAACTCGATATGGTGATCGCCTAAATGGATGCTCTGCACGAGGCTGCAAGGTTGTTTTGTATTAATCCTACAAAAAGATTTTTTTAGGAAGCTTATTTGTCATTTTGAGTTTCCCACATAAGCTATTTCGCTAATCATGTGAGATTTTGACTGTAGGAATCGAAGGAATTAATGGAGAAAGCACCAATCATCACTGCCTACAATAACTTTGATTCTCAGGTGTGAATGTGGATTTGCTTTTTTCCCAAGTATGGTTTCTTGTTATGCTTTTGCTGGTTTTGCTAGTTTGTAATTCTTAAATATGTTAAATTTTCTGAATTCAAGGTATTGTGGAAGGGTTTTTCTCATATTACACAAGAATCTTCGAGGCATGAATCATAAGCTGAAGATCAAAATATTATTAAAAAAATTCTTGAAAATCGCATAGAAATGAACATCACATAGAGTCAGTGGCGGACCCAGGATTTTGTCCAAGCGGGTTCGATCTTAGAAGTATATAAATTTAGTCGTAAAATAGTAGTTGTCAAGTGGGTTCAAATAAATATTTATACAAAATTTATACAGCTTTACTCCTAATTTATACATATACACAGTATTATTTTTTGATAAAGCGGGTTCAGTTGAACTTGCTAGCTGCCACTGCATAGAGCGGAGAAAACAAAACTGTAAGTGTGACAGTTGTTGGTACAAGGAAACCTTGGCATTGTGAGTGTTTTGTGAGTGAGAAGTGGACTAGACATGTATATTACCAGCCAAAAATCATAAAATGCATGATAAATACAAAGGTTGAAACCCCTTGATGAAATCCCTGGCGCCAAAACTGGCCTCGAAAGTACATTAGACAAATATTTAGTAAATCCTCCACGCTCTGTATCCTATGTAATTATACGAGCCAGGAGCAATTTTTTATTTTTATGTGTTGCTTCTGGCTATTTTACCATGGCTCAGTAAGAAATTTTGCTTGAGCATCAAATCTGCACCTTCTGAAGCAATTGAGACTGCTATATCATACCTGATCTTAAAGAGTTTGCTGCTATCTGTTATTGTTCATGCTCATCAATCATACAAGTCATATTTCTAACAGAGTTTGAAGGAATATGGGAACATCATCCTTAACCATGACTTTTCATATGGGCTGCACTTATGGCACCCGAATTGCTGTCATGCTTTTGTGGTTCCAGCTACTGGATACCGCAATGGATTAGCGGCTGTTGTTACAAATCGTAAGGAAGGTTGGCAAGACTTGGAACAAAACATTACAAGCAGAGTATCAGCAGGTTCCACTTACGTCCTTTCTGCTTGTGTTGGAGCCTCTGGTACTTTTCAAGGTTCTGTTGAAGTCCTCGCTACATTAAAACTACTGGATCAAAATTCAGAAACAATCTTTATGTCCGTTGGGAAGTAAGAATCTGTATCTATCTTGTCTTTGTTACCTTTCATTGCTTAGGAAGCGCTTGTCATGGTAGTGTTTTATTCCATCCAGAAAATCTACTTCGAAGGAGTGTTGGGAGATATTAGAAGGTTCGTTTTCTCTGTCATCTATGCCTGATCAAGTTATATTTTATCTCGAGGGATCTCCAGCTGGAGCTGACCTTCTCATAAAGTCCGTAGTGATCACATGTCCCAGTTCTACTGCTTCTGATGCAAGTCCAATGCGTATGGCGACATGATATGGATAAAAGGATTTGAAGCCCAATCTTCCATATAAAATAAGTGCTATAGGTTATGCCGCTTAAGCTAACAAGATGGCTATTGAACTATTTCTTCGGTTTACTCATTAAATACTCTCATGATTCTCCGACCTTTAATTATTTCTCATTGAAAAGCAGTTGAAACATTCTATTTCATTATTCATCTTTTAGGATGCTGGTTTTGGTGTTAACATAATCACAAATACAAATCTGACTGATGGCACAAATGGCTGGTTCCCACTTGAAAATTGTACAATGAGTGTGCAAACAGGATCACCGCTAATAATTCCTCCAATGACTAGAGAATCTCTTGTAGCTAATGCGCCTTTAAGTGGCCGCTACATTCTGGTGACGGATCGTACTCAAAACTGGATGGGTCCTGCTCAGATGATCACAGATAAAGTAAAACTCTATTTACCATATCAAGTATCTGCATGGGTTAAAACTGGACAAGCATCAGGACCTCAAAGGGTAAAAGTTGCTCTTGCAGTAGATGGTCAATGGGTGAATGGGGGCCAAGTTGAGATCAGTGATGGAAAATGGCATGAAATTGGAGGATCTTTTAGAATTGCGAAACAACCAGGTGAAGTTATGGTTTGTATTCAAGGTCCTGCTGCCGGTGTTGACCTAATGGTTGCTGGACTTCAAATTTTCCCAGTTGACAGACGTGCACGGTTTAGTCACTTGAAGAACCAAACCGCAAAGGTACATAATAATGTCGTCATGGTATTTTCACTTATGTGTTAAAGTAATTATCTTCAATTCTTTTGAGGTGTTTCTCCCCATTTTACTTTTGCTGCATCTTGAAAACAGATCTACAAGATTTTCTTTTTAACATGAGAGAAGTTTTAAAACAATTGGCATTGCAGCCATTAGAAATGGATTTCCTGTATCTTTCTTTGCTTAGTAAATGTCGTTAGCATATTATGGTTATACTCAGTTTATTAAATGTTCATTATAAAGACTCCTTGTTGTGGATTTTCTTCACAGATACGCAAGCGAGACGTCATCTTGACAAGCAAAAAACAGCTTCCCCTTTGGATCAGCAATAACCAGAACATACTTGGACAATGAAGACTTCAACGGTTTCTTCGTCAAGAATATTAATTGGGCGGTGCTCGATAATGAGCTGAAATGGTGTTGGACAGAACCACAGCAAGGGAACTTCAACTATAAAGATGGAAATGATTTTCTCGTTGAGGATTGCAGTGACATGCTATCTTCCCCTTTTGAGCATATTCTTGATCTTCAAGAGCGCGATGCACGGAATAGGAATTCAGGGACATATTGACACTCCCGTTGGACCCATTGTATGTTCCGCTCTGGACAAACTTGGTATTCTTGGACTTCCAATCTGGTTCAATGAAGTTGATGTTTCTTCTGACGGTGAATATGTTAGAGCTGATGATCTAGAAGTTATTTTTCGGGAAGCTTATGCTCAAGATATGATGTTGCGAGGAATGGGGGAGGTGTTCATGTGTCGAAATAATGCAGGTCACCTCAATGAAGCTGGAAAAAGATACCTTGCTCTTAAGCGCGAGTGATTATCCCATGTTCATGGTCCTATTGATGAACAAGAGCAATTCTGCTTTAGGGGATTCCTCGGCTCGTATGAAGTTGAAGTCATTACTGGTTCTAAGAAAATTACCAAGAATTTTGTGGTGGACAAGGGTGGCGATGCACTGCTGATTTCCATCCATATGTAGTTCTTGTTTTGACTCAATCTCTCTCCTATATTATGACTATGTGTTGTGCAAAAGTTGTACTCATGCCTTCTATCATCTCTTCTGTCCATGAGTCTAATGCAAAATATTTCATTTGTTTACTTTTTTGTATTTTCTTCAGGTGAGTTAATAGAAGAAAAACTTCATCTGATTATTTTGGAGTAACTGAAAATGAATTAATTCATCAGTATTACCCTGTTAGACATTTGTGTTAAGGGAAATACTAACTATTTCCATAAAACCTAATGTGAACCCCGACCACTCAGAATGTAAGTGAAGCATGTGTTTTAGTAAAAATCCTAATATTGAGCAAAGCGTAATGTGCGACACTGTTTTAAGGGAAATCCTAACATTGCTCGAATATTACTATGACTTTTTCAAAGAAACACATCAAATATGACTTTTCAGTCGAAAGATTGAAGTGAGTGTGCTCATAGTATGACAAAATCACGGGGCAAGGGCATATATAACCATTTTCCGGGATGTTATTTAGAGATTAATTAGTACTTATTTTGTCCTGAATTTTTAAATTAAAAATATTAACTTCAAGACAATTCAAAATATTTTTGTCCTGAAAATTTAACTAAAATTCAAACTGGCTAATTCCTCCATAACAGCCCTTTAGAGCTGGCTATTCGTTGTCATCGGAGTAAATTCAAGCACAAGGTCTAGAGATCCATTCTTTTTGGGTTGCCCAATGTTCAAGCATATTCTCGGTGGGGCCGAGTTCCATAGACCTTGGTGCCCTTGAATAAAATGGGCATGTTTTTAGGTTGAAGTTAAAAAAAGGTAAAAAATAAATAAAAATTGGGTCTTCGCTAGGTAGCAACTCTAAAGAACCATTATTTTAGAAATTAGTCAAGTGCATTCTAAATTTTAGCTTTTCAGTTCAATTTTTCAAGACATAAATGTTCTGAGTTAATATTTTTAGTCTAAAATTTTAGAACAAAATAAGTACGAACTAATCGTTAAATAGCATCTCTGAAAATGACTATTTGTGCACTCATTCGAGTATTTTCAAGCACAAGGTGTAGAGATGTTTTGCCATTCTTTTTGTATAGCCCAATGTTCAAGTAATATATATTCTCACTTGGGCCGAGTTCCATAGACCTTGGTGCTCCTGGAATAAGATGGACACATTTTTAGGTTAAAAAAGAAAAGGTAAAAGATGAAAATTGGGTCTGTAGAAAACAAGACAAGACACTTAGAGGTGAACAGCTAAAAAGATTGTTGCCAAAGGATAAATGTGATGACCAAAAAGAAATCGTACAGACTAAGGGAGGTGAGTTGGGGGGGGGGGGGTGTAGAGTTCTAGGGTTGGGGGTAGTGCCACTATCTAATCATGTCAAATAGAGTTACTGTGATCACGTAAGCATGGTCCATAACGTCCCAATAAACGTTGGCTGTTTATTCCCAATTACTCCATATTAATTAATATTTAATTTAATACTACTAGAGGACTACCAAGATCCAAAATGAAATTAATCATTTGGGTAATCTCTACATTCATCCCAACTTTTTTATATGTATCTATGTCAATTCCATCCTTTTGTTCTTTGTATTTATATCAATATTTAAGAATATATTCATGTGCGAGATAGACGAAGTAGATTGTACCAAACTTGCTATATCTGTCGATTCATGATTATAATACCAAGTTTTCCTCGAACTCTCATCTCAAATTCTTGCCAGACATGTGAATTCTATATAGATACTTAGTTTACATCTTTAATTATTATATAAAAGGCAGTGAATGCATTAATAATACTATGCGGTACTATGTCATTTTGAGGCTAAATCAACTTCTAGGATAGTTAAATATTGTATAATTAATTTCTATTAATAGTATTATCTACAACAATAACATAACATGCTCAGTATAATTCTACAACAGGTGTCTAGGAAGAATACTGTGTACGCATATTTTACTCCTACCTTGTAAAAATAGATAAGTTATTTCTGATATACTCTCGACTCACAAAAAACATATTAACATCATTTTTTAAAAGAAATACAATAATATAGAAGTCATGAAAATAATATTATCGACACTATCCAAGTTAAATTAAAAAAAATTGGTAAAAATTGCGCAGGGCACCCTATTTGGTCGCTCCCATTTAACCTATACCTATTTTTTTTTAAACGTTTAACTTATACCCACTTTTTAAATAACTTGAGCTCAATTTTCCTCGTTGAGCTGTAGTTCGCCAGTTAAGCTGAAGTTCGCCGGTTACAAAGATAAAACTTCAGCATACGAGGCTGGAGTTCCCCAGTTACAAAGACAAAATTTCAGCTCTAGAGCTGAAGTTCCCGAGTTATAAAGACAAAAACTTCAGCATACGGGGCTGAATTTCCCCAGTTATAAAGACAAAACTTCAGCTCTAGAGCTGAAGTTCCCCAGTTACAGAGGCTCCATGAAAGCAAACTATATCATAGATACGAAAGTTTTCCTACAAAAGGGCTGGCTATTGCCAAGCTACACTAACAGTTAATTTGCTTGTAGTCGCAAAAGTTTTCCTACCAAAGGGGCTGGCTTCAACAACCTATAAGGGACGGCTTTCCAAGCTACACAACTCAGAAAACTTTTGTACTACAATCAACCCAACTGTTAAAACTCAGAAAACATTCGTACTACAACAAGCTAACTTTCTTAGAGTATTCTTACTCTATTTTCATACATGGACCGGCCTTTCCATCCATTCGAAAGAAAGAACAAGAAGGAAATTTAGAAGGAACTCATATGTAGTATATNGAGAATATAGATTCAAGGTCCTCCTCTTTTCCGAGATGAAGGCCAGTGTAATATTCAATCTCTTGAAGGAGTTTAACAGATCTTCTTAATTGAGGACAGTTTTTTGCGAAATGTCCAATCTTGTGGCAAATAAAGCATCTGTTCTTCTTGTGGAAATTTTCCTGCCTTCTGCGTCTAAAATATTTTGTGCGTCTCTTGGACCTTGGTTTTCCATCTGGAATTCTTGGCCATCTGAAACTCCTGAATCCTTTGTGTCGCCTAGATGTNATCTCTTGGACCTTGGTTTTCCATATAGAATTCTTGGCCATCTGAAACTCCTGAATCCATTGTGTCGCCTAGATGTTTTGCAGGAACATCCTGATCCAGTGATCAGGTCGGATCTGCGACATGCTTTGTCAAGCGCTGGATTGTGTTGGATAATTTGCTTTAGGGCTGAGCGCTTTGTAAAAATGTCCTCCAGTGCTACAAAAATAGCTTGTCTGATGTAGCTGACTTGTGGGATCGTTATTGATTGAAACTTTTCTTCAATGATGGTCATGGTTCGGCTTGCTAATATCTTTGGAAGG